>VBSM01003200.1:8254462-8290383 GCA_008086735.1 Cheirogaleus medius | reverse complement strand
ATCCTGCTAGGACTTATTTTATGGGTAGGTCTTATTTTCGGGGAAACACGGTATCCATTGCCTTGAGAATGCAATTTGAGATACTATACCTAATAGACTTGCCATTATCTTGTCCACGCCCCTCCTACAGACTAATCCCTTGCCCCTCTTAATATTCTAGCAATGCTACTGTATTACAGCTCCTTAAATATGCTATACTCCATGCCTGACCTCCTTGCTTTAATTGAAATCTGGTTCTTTTCCCAAATATAACTCCCTCTTCTTTAGGTTTTTTAGGTATGTCTCTTAATTTGCTTAAGCCTCATATTATCTATGCTTGAAAACATCCTAGCTTTCTATTACAGCTTCCGGAACTTTATTATCATGTGTTCACATTCTGTTTTTTAAATAAAACCAAAAACTGTTATTTTGAGGGCTAAGCACTTGATTATATTGCTATCTCGTTGTTATTTTGTTATCAACCTCATAAACATCACCTCCTCTCAAAGACACTGACGATTGTAGCACCTCAGTCATAGTTTGTTTTTTCTCCATTCAAATTCATTCCAGCATCTTAGATGAGTTCAACATTCACATGAACAAACCAACCAATAACTGAGCTTCTTAGCTCTTTGAGTTTCTTATACCCAGTGTTCTTTTATTATAATCCACCTAGGCCATTATCATTCTCCTCAACATCAAATAGATGTTGGTGGATTTCAATAAATTTTTCTTTTTGATTCAGCCAGTGACAGTCTCTGTTACTTGCAAATATGAACACTAACTGATGCATATGGTTGCGGCATGGATTTATTTCTTATAATACTTTATTTTTAAAACCACTAATTTAAGTGTGCCAAATTTTGACCACAATCTCCTATCTTTTAAGATTTTTAATTCAATCAGTATTATTATCTCCCTTCTTCAGCTGTATCTGAAACTCTAGCCATTGTTGATACATCTACTATTTCCCTATTCATGAATGATTTTTTTGTCTCTATTTCTCTTCCTACTGATATTTATTGGTAACCTATGATATGTTGGACACTGTTATAAATACTAAGTGAGTTTATTAACTCACTTTCTTTCCAATAGCCTGGATTCTCAGGCCCTTTTCTCTTTTTCATCTTAGTTATCTTACAAAACTTTAAACTTAGATGAACAAAACCATCTGTTCGCCCAATATATGCATCTGGGAAGCCAGAAATGTTGCAGATGATTATACTACAAAGCAAACTGATACCATCAGGTATGAATATTTATCAATGGTACTTGGAAAACATATATATATTTATATATCTTCATATCACTTTCCTACCTTTTGAAATAATGATTCAAATCTTCATTCCTTCCAAACCTCCCTACATCAAACTTCTACCTTCTATATATGAACATGCTTCCTACCACACTAAAAAAAAGGTACAAATAAAAATATGGGAAATTCTTTAATATCTTAGTAAACAATTGCAGATTTACCTATATCTACACAAAATCTATCAACTCTTCAATATTTTTTAATAACACAGATAGGAAAATAATTTACTACTATCTAGTTTAATTCCATTACTCCTGTCTACAAGTAATTTTTCCACTAGCTCATGAACTCATTTCCCCCTGCCTTCTCAAGAACCATCCCACCTTTCATGAAACACATTACGACATTGGTGTTTTGGTTGTTACACTCTTGTTTTTTACTATATCCTTCGTCATTATTCACCTGAGTCTCTTTTGGAAGTTCATATTCATTTGGATGTTTGGTGTCACTCAATATTCTTTTGTAATTCCCCTTTTTGTCCTATGTTTTTCTCCTACCTACCATAATCTTAAAAATGTCATTGTATTTATTACTACATTTTATGCTGTTAAATTTATATCTGTAGATACGCTCTTTTCTTTAAGCTTGAGGACCATATATCTAATGTCTACTTGAAATCTCTACTTGAATGTCTCCTCAAATGTATCCCAAACCAGTCTTCTAATCTTTACTTACAAAACTGTTCCTCTTCCTAAGTCCCCCTTCTATTCAAATGTGCAAGCAAAAATAACCTACAAATTATACTTCACCACTTTGTCTCTCACCTCATATCTAATCCATTATTTAATCTAATTTATTTTGCTTTTTACATCACCTTCAGATCTGTCTACATTTTGCTATTGTGTGCCATCTTGTCACCATCTCAATCCAAGCTACTAGCATAGCTTGCCTAAAGTACCACAATAGTGTTAATTCTCTTACCCCTTCCATCCAATATTCATAAAACATAAATGTGATCATGTGCCTCTTTGGCTTAAAACTCTAGTATTTCCAATTGCCTTCAGGCTAAACTATAAACCTCTACAAAAGCTCTTCAAGGGACAGGTGCAGTGGCTCATGCTTATAATCCTAGCACTTTGGGAGGCAGAGGCAGGAAGAATGCTTGAGGCCAGGAGTTCAAGACCAGCATGAGCAAGAGCAAGACACCACCACTACAAAAAAATAGAAAATTAGCTGGGCCTAGTCACTCACACTTGTAGTCCCAGCTACTGGGGAGGCTGAGATAGGAGGATCACTTGAGCCCAGGAGTTTGAGGTTGCAGTGAACTATGATAACACTACTGCACTCTCCTATGATGACGCCACTGCACTCTAGCCAGGGCAACAGAGTGAGACCCTGTCTCAAAAGAAAAAAACAAAATGCTAGTCAAGGTTCCAGGTCACTTTCCATTTATAGTAGTTTCAATTTACAATGAGTTTATCTGGATATAATCTGCTAAATTAAGAAGCATCTGTACCTACTTTGCTCTGTACTCTCTAAGAATATGGATCTTTCAGTTCTCATCTGTAAGCCATGGTCTGCTCTGTCTCAGGGCCTTTACACATCTTATTTCCTTTGTCCACAACATTGTAGCACCCTTTACCCTCACCTCCAATCCTTTTCAACTACTCAGTGGCCATATATTTCCCAGAAACAAACTTAGATGCATAATAAAGTCTTTCTGTTTGATGCTTTTATAAATTACCATACTTTTTCTATATAACATGTATCATAGTTTGTAATTATTTAAATATGGTTCTGTATTAGTATCCATATTCCACTAGATTCTAAGCTCTGTGGGCTCAGGGTCCATGTCTGTCTTAGTCATGATTACATCACAAAAACTAATCACACACTCTTTCTTAACAAGTATTTATTGATAAATGAATGATACTCTTTCCCATGCTATTCACTTTGCCTGTGGTGTCTTTTAGTATAGATTCCTCAAAACTGTAGTTTTCTGAATTGCCCTTTAGGCAGATTTTATCTTATCCCTCTCTGCCTCGTCTATACCTTTTAATCAATTCTATCATTACTTGAAATACAATGTAAGAAAATTATTGTTATTTGTCCAACCAGAATAAGATATCTTTGTCAAAAAGAATCATTTCTATCCCCATTACTTTGCGCAGTTTCCGGAGTGTAATAGCTTATGTGAAAATATTGATACTACTCAGGGAGAGAAATGTAAAAGTGTTCAGATGGTCAAGCAAGATTTTGTAAGTTTTCCAGCTGTGCTGTGTGGGATGCTCCTGAGAATCTCTTAGTGGTCCTGGAAGTGTTCAGGGCAGTGTGACTCTGCAACACTCTTAGTTAATTATCAGACATTTCCTAGTCCACTTAGTGGTTTTATGGTCAAGGAATATAGAGAATGGAAAAAAAACTATAAAAATAATAGGTTCTGGATTGATATTGGTAGATAAGCTTTCATATCTTTTTATATGATATGATTCAGAAACAATATAATCTCTGATGATTCTCTAGAGTCCATTTCTAAGATTATGTAAAGAAAACCAAAATTGAAACTTAGCTTATCACTCAGTTGTATCTATAGAAAAAACTCTCCAAAGGCTTTGCCTTTTTCAACTTTTAAATGCTTTTAAAAATAAAGCTACCGGGAGCAGGGAGAAGGGAATGGGTAAATATACACCTAACAGATGTGGTGCATGTTTTCTGGGGGATGGGCATGCTTGTCAGGTGGTGCAAAAGCAATTTATGTAACTAAAGCATTTGTACCCCCGAGATACTCTGAAATTTAAAAAATAAATAAATAAAGCTACCTCCTTGTACTTTTTCCCAACTGTAACATCAGTAGTAAAATGTCCTCCTCTATATCTAAATATTGCCTTAACTTGATGCAACAAATAGAACAAAAAAGTTAAATATATACACTGATGTTATATTTTTTTAATTTATCTGATGTTCTATTTAGTTATATCTGAAGTGATAGTATCTTCCTTTAAATTAAAGGTGCAACTACGTTTTTTGCTGAGATTAGATAAAAAGTATGAGAAGAAAGATCAAAAAATGGTTTATAAAAACATAAAAAATCCTCTATTTTGTTGATCTCAAATTGGATATTTATGCTTGTTGCTTGCACAACTGTACACCTGACAAATGTATATCCCTTTTCTGAAGAACTTCAGTATTGGGTGACTTGTAGAACTATGTAATTTTACCATTCACGTTTCATTTTTTCCCATTTACTTATCTGTCAAAAAAATTTTTCGCCTAAAACACCAATTTGTTATGAAGCCAAGTTTCTTATACGAACCTTAATTCAAAAGGTCAGCTACTCTAAATCCTCCCAGACAGACCATAATCTATCTTTTGAATAGTGTAGTCATGTGCAAGTTGAGATTTAGAAAGGCTTTATATAAAGTCATAAACTTTGAACAGGGTAATCTCTTTATTACCTGAACAAAAGCTGTATCTGTGATTATACTTTATGTACCTAACCCCAGGACAGTAGAATTTGCGGGTCACCTCACCACTTCATTGATTCACACTGGTGCATTAGATCGGGAGATGAGAGTATGATCTAGAGCCACATGAAATGCCATACCACACATATCAGGGGCTTCATCAGAGTTGTCTCCACAGTCGTCTTCTCCATCACACACCCAGAAATGTAGTTTGCAAAGGGAATTATTGCAAAGGAACTCATCAGCTCTACATATATTTCCTCCTTTATTTTAAAACAAAAAGAGATAGATAGATTGAGCATAATCAATTCCAGTCAGCAGGACACATATTCCTTTAATTCTTATACACAATATCTAGTTTCTTGCTCCCTTGTATTTATTCCCTGCATAATAGTAGGAACAGGTAATATTCAATTTTTTTTAGAAAAAGTATTCAGTAAATGGTGCTGAGAAAATTAGACAGCCACATATAGAAGACTGAAACAGGATCTGCATCTCTTAACTCTCACAAAAATCAACTCACAATGGATAATATACTTAAATCTAAGGCATGGAACGATAAGAATTCTAGAAGAAAATGTTGGAAAAACTCTTATAGACATTGGCCTAGGCAAAGAATTTATGAAGAAAACCCAAAAGCAATGACAGCAACAACAAAAGTAAAAAAATGGGATCTGATCAAATTAAAAAGCTTCTGTACAGCCAAGGAAACTATCATTACAGTGAATAGACAACCTATAGAATGGGAGAAAATATTTGCCTGCTATACATCCAACAAAGGGGTGATAACTAGAATCTACATAGAACTCAGGAAAATCAGCAAGAAAAAATTAAACAACCCCATTAAAAAGCTGGCAAAGGACATTAACAGAAACTTCAAAAGAAATAGACTTATGGCCAAAAAACATATGAAAAAACACTTAACATTTCTAATCATCAGGGAAATGCAAATCAAAACCACAATGAGATATCATTTAACTCCAGTGAGAATGGCTTTTATCAAAAAGTCCCAAAACAACAAATGCTGACATGGGTGTGGAAAGATAGGAACATTTATACACTGCTGGTGGGACTGCAAACTAATACAACTTGTGTGGAAAGTACTATGGAGATAACTCAAAGAACTAAAAGTATAACTACCATTTGATTCAGCAATCCTACTCCTGGATATCTACCCAAAGGGAAAAAAAGACATTCTATTAAAATAACATCTGCACTAGAATGTTTATAGCAGTACAATTCACAATTGCAAAGATGTAGAAACAGCCCAAGTGCCATCCATCCACTCATGTATTGAGTGGATTAATAAAATGTGTTACATGTATACCACGGAGTACTACTCAGCCATAAAAAATGGTTAACTACCTATTGTATTATCCTGGATGAAGCTGGAGCCCACATTCTTCTAAGTGAAGTATCACAAGATTGGAAAACCAAACATCACATGTACTCACAATTAAATTGGTACTAATTGATCAACACTAATGTGCACATATGAGAAGTAACATTCATAGAGTGTCAGGCAGGTAGGAGGGGGAAGGAGGGAATGGGTAAATTCACACCTAATGGATGCGATACGTGCTGTCTGGGGGTGAGCATGCTTATAGCTTTGACTCGGGCAATACAAAGGCAATTTATGTTATCAAAGCATTTGTACCTCTGTAATACTGTGAAATAAAAAAGAAAGATTCATGTTTTACATTTCAAGACATTCTAATATGCCCATATATACTCATATTTTCTTTAGAATATACTGAGAAGATGGCATAAGAAAGTTCTTAAAAATATAAATAATCTTCTATTTCACGTACTTTTTATGTTATTGAATGTAAAGAAATTTAGATTTTTAAATGTTTTAATTTTTATTACTAAAATTTGTGCATTTCTGGAAAGAAATATACTTCTGGTTATTAGCTAATTTAGCTGTGTGTGGAATACTAATAAACTGAATCACTGAAAACTTAGAATACCTTGTAAAAAGCTTTTTGCTGTCACAAAGAAACAATTAATTTTGTAACAGCAATAGAGATTTGGCCATATCATATCATATTTCAGTTTTTCTTATAAAAATTGTGTAATAAGATGTCCTATTTGGGGAGGATTTTTAAAAAAATGTTTGCGTTTTTTTCTCTTTTCAAAAATAAATAGAAAGCATCAGGAACACAGAATTGTTTTAATGTAAAATTGCTAAGTACATCTACCACAAGCAAAGGACCCAAAGAACTAATAAATTTGAGTCATATGTCTAGAGATGAAGCAATATACAATGGGACTACAATGATTGGGGACTTGGGAACTGTGGGTTCTTGAGTTGCTTTGGACAAGTCTATTAATTTCTCTGAGATTCAATGTCTTTATATGTTAAAAAAAGGTATGATTAAAATGATGTATAGTTCATATTTGCTAGAAGTACCTGGGGAAACAACACAAAAATGTGAATTTAAAATTAAGATAAATATGATTGCTCTTAAAGTATTATACTACCTATTTAAACCTCATACATAAGATAAAAGATATGGTTCCAGAGCTGGTTAGACTTGACCAGCTGAAGCCATTAAGGTATTTAAAAATGGATATCTTCATTAGAGCATGGAGCTGGCAAGTGCTGCTGGTCACCCTTGCAAGCATAGAAAATACCTAGAAATAGCCATTGTTCATCTTGTGGATACACATTGGAGGAAATAATGTACTTAAGCTTGTGAAGGTCAAATAAATCTTTTTGCTCTGAGTTTTGACTTGCAATGCAAATCTCTGATAACTCACTCCCAGTAGCAAGAGGTTTAACTTAAGAAATGACAAAATCAGATTTGGATTTTAGAATGAAAATACTACTGTGGTATGGAGAATTTGGAAATGAAGATGGAGACAGTAAAGCCAAGACTGGGGGAGAAAGATCAATTTGAAGAAGGGTTGTGGCAATCCATAAAATAACAAATGGAAACGTCTAGCAGGATAGTGGATGAGTATGTCTGAAGTGTAGGATAGGTTTCTGAACTCTAACTCTGCATCTGGGATTGTTCAGAATATAGTTGCTATCTTAAGTTTAAAAGAGAACACAGAAGAAACCAGGTTGGGTAGATAAAGAGGAATCTACAAAAGAAAAAAGTAATCAGAGTGATTGAAGAAATATATGGAAAGAGTGGTATCAGACAATTTATGGAGAAAGTGTTCTAAGAAGAATGTCAGCACATTTAAAAATGCTAAAGGGTAGATTTAGTGAAGTGGTGGTGGGTTTAGTGAAATGATTTTAGTTGGTTATTGAATGAGATGAAGAAAGAAGATGTAGTGAATGTAGACACCGCTTTCCAGAAGCTTGGTCATAAAGGGAAGGAAGAGACAAGAAAAAGTCAGGTGGTAAATGAGCCTCGTCGCTTGTGTGGGTTAAAACAGATGTCTGAACACATTTAAATGCTTCTGGGAATAATTCAGTAGACAATACAGAATGGAGAAAGAGTAATTGATATAACGAGTTTCTTGAGAATCCGGAGAGTGTGAGGGATTTGAGATCCAGAACAAAATAAAAAAATAGTCTTAGACTGGAAGTGAGACTAGTTTTCTATTTTGAGAGGAAGGAAAGGGAAAAGCTTGAGCATAGCTACAGGTAAGTTTCTTAATTAGGGCCCAGATGTTGAAGAAAGCTCATGAATTTTATTACCTCTGTGAAGTAGAAGGTTAGGTAATTAACTGAGAGAGAGTGAGAGAGAGAGAAAGATAGAGAGACACAGAGGTGGCTTGGTGACAGATTTCAGCAAGTCAACTTTTTAAAAACCTGATATGGTAATGGTAGAGTGACAGGATTAGGAAAACAAAGGTAGATTGCTTAGAATTTTGAGTAATAAAGCTCAGACCGAGAATTTACAGTGATATTTATCCGAACAGTGATTCAATTTTCTGCAAAAATGCTTATCAGAACTGATTTTGGCATCTCTGAGAACCAACAAACTATAAGCTATAGAAAAAGGCGGTCCTGGTGCGTTAACCAAAGTGAATATGAGCATGCGAAACTTCTGAAAGTCCAACTTTGTCATCGGGTTAACCCTTACTTTCAAACTTCTGCAATGCTGAGTTCTAAACTACTATAATTCTAAATTTGATCTCAATTACCAAAACCCATGCAACAAAATATAGTACCATTTAACAACTCTCTCACCCTAAAAACAATAAAAAATAGCATGTTTAGTTATGAGTACCCAAAAAATTAAAGATAAGAATATGAGTATGAGGTGAGTATTGCCCTAATTCAAAATCAAAATCCACAGAATATGAAGAAGAGTTGTATCTTTTCAGAATAAAGATTCTAATGACTAAACCTCATTGCATGCTCCACTTTACAATGGATTAAATTCAAACAGAATTTATGAACTCTTGACATCCTCTGATTATTTTTAAAAACTCTATTTGTAGCACATACATCAGTCTCGTTAAAAGGAAAAATGAGTTCCCTAAGGTATTTCATTAGATAACGTAATTTTCCCCATAAGAGTGTTGGGCATGCCACTGTTTTTATTAACAAGAAGAGAAATATAAATGAAATCATTATTATAACAGAAAGGCAAAGGTTTTGTGATAACCTACTAAAGACTTCATGTTGTATTATAAAGAATTTGCATTTCAAAAAATGCATCATGAGGTTCCATGACATTTGAGTTTCACTTAAATGGCCTGCTTTTGAAATGGCATAAAGCATACATAAACAACAACAAAAAGGTACATTTTAAAGAAATTGTCTGGATTAATTCCAGTTTCCTAGTCATGTTCTTGATCACACCAATAGGAGGTTATTAAAAAGTAGAAAAGTATATATTAATTAACAATACCCTATCTGAATTATAACTGAGCCATTGAAAGGTTCACAGAAATCTGGTCAAGTGCATCATCACCAGAAATAAGCATCTTAATTTGGGTTCTTATCTTAATTTGGGTTGAAAAAAGTTTTAATATATGATAATATTTTATAATTTACATAAATATCTTACACATTTTTGAGCTGAAACTTACTAAAAAGAATACCTCCCAATCTTTTCCACCAAAATTGTATAAAGGTAAAATTTGGAAGCTCAGGCCAGAAGAAGCATCAAATTTCCTTGAGGCCCTATGTTTTACCTTTAAAAATGTGAATGCTGCTTTTAATGCCATATTATTTTAGAGTTCGGTCTTTTAAAGTAAACTAGTAAAAATGATTCACTGGAAAAATGTGCCATGCTTATCCTGAAGATTTCTTATGTTCCAGTTCCCAACACTTAGCTCCGATTAGCTCACATGTCCAAATTTGAGATGAATGGAAGTAAGATTTACCAGAAAAGATGTTTATTCTGACATTCAATTTCCTTAATGCCTTAAGACACCTTTATCCAATACCTAAGCCAGTTCTTGGGAGTAAATTAAATACTAGAAATCTGAACTTGGTCATGCCTTAAGGTACATCCATACAGGATCAAATACTTTTTAACTTGCAAGATATTTCATTAGAATTTAACTACCTAGCAGCAAAGAAACCCAAGAAAAATTGGAAGTGTGAGTGGAGAGGAGACAGGGACTCTGTCACATTTGTAAATTGTTAAATTAAAGGCCCTCAATTCTTATCAGTCAGTAAGATTAAATATTTTGTAGAACTATTTTAGATCTAAAGGACACTTCAGATTTTCCAGTGTGGCTAGGGCATGATACATAAAGAGGAGAAGTAGAACATAAGTCTGAGAAGTTAACATGGGATCATTCTTTTTTAACTATGACTATAACCCATGTTGGGTTATTTCTATGTCACCAGGTACCTTGAGTAAAGATCTATACAAACAGAGGTACACTTAAATAAAATGAACCAGGTAACAGTGAATACAATGTACAGGAGAGGAGTTAAGCACTACACAAACCCAAGCAAGAAGCATTGGGAGAATGGCCTAGATTGGTGGTAGTGATTGAAATTAAGGGAAGGAGGTGATTAGCTAGAAAATGGAAAATGAGGAGTAGCTTAACTGTCATCCCAAAGTCTTTGAATACAAGAGTGCACATGAGTTGCTGCTGCCAGACTGTCCACAGTGTTTGTTGTCTCTAGAGTGGCCAATTGCAGAAAATGAGTGTGAGAACTTAAGGTACAAACAGCTATTATGGACATTTAACCTTTTATGGCTCTCTATAATGAACTGCAGATTCCAAATGAAACTAAAATTGCTTCTGCTGAATATAAAATAGGATGTATTGGAGGTTGGGGATGGAGATATCTCATCATAAACATCTGATGGAATATTCAAGAAAGTACAATAAATTTTTCTCTGAGTGACTAGATATTTACAGAAGTAAATATTGTAGATAGATTTTAACTATATAAACCCTGGGTGCACATTCAAGTGCATTCATGTGGCAATATCTGGTATCATTTCTGTTGATATGTTCCAAATATTCTGAAATGTAAATTCTATTGAGAGACTTTTGTAAGTAGGTCAAGAAATTTTATATTTTAACAACATATTTAACAATATGAAAATAACATGAATTCGTTAATTTTTAATCATTTTAAGCTTCAACACACAGTTGCTTTGCTGTCATTAACTCTCATTAACTCTAAAGTATAGTAATAATCACTGTGTTTAATGTGGTGGAATACAACTAAAAAGTCGTTATTTGTCAGGAAATGGTCTTCATGTAGCTGGAAAATACTATAATGACAAAACTGAAAGTTGTCTTCCAGATTGACAAAAAAAGGTAGGTCATTTTTTCAATGATAGGGCAAGAAGGAAATCTAGGGCACAACCTATAACCTACATATCATACAGCATACTGATGCGTGCAATCTAGTATACCATATGATGCTCCTATTCTTTCAAAGTAAGGCAAGAAACACAGAAGAGAAGCATGCATAGAAAATACAGAAAATCCTTTTGCAGCACTGGCTAAGCATCTACATTCCTGTTGTCTTCACACACCCCTATCCCTGACCCAGCATCCAGTCTGAACACATACTCATAGTAGGCACTCAATAAACGCTTGCATTTTGTTTGTTTTTGCCAAACACAGATCAAAAATATGCTCTGAGAATGATATGGATTTTGCATATTTAGAACAGGCTGTTATGTAATGAAACTAGAAAGAGTAAAGAGAATCATTTATTGATCCTATCCTCTGCCCCTAGCACACACTACACATTCTGCACAGCACCTTAACTTCCATTCTCTCATTTATGGGGCACAGAAACAAAAAATACCTTACCTCTGTCACACTTCTCTTCATCACTGCCATCCACACAGTCGTGAATTCCATCACACAGCCATCTAATTGGAATACAGTGGGCTTTATTTTTGCACCGAAACTGATCTTCCTTACATTCAGTCACACAGTCCATCTGTTCAAATACAAATGGGCACTGCAGTTTTCATTAATGATAATGGTACAAGCACAGGGAAAATAAACATGCAGCCTATAATACTAGAGATTTATTACACCGTGGGCTTTCTTTTATTTTGACTTAATGAATATGACCTCTATAAATGACAATAAGCTTTAGAATACGGACAGCATAAAGATTCCGGTACTTGCTGAAATGATTGTGTCCGATATACTTACTAACATTTTAGACAGTGCTAAGAATCAAGATTCTGTCTCTTTATTTTCCTTGCATTTGTTTTCCCAAACCTAATTCATGTAGTGCAAAGATTTTAATTAAATGATAGATTTTACCTCATCTGAACCATCAGCACAATCATATTCTCCATTACATTTCAAAGATGCTGAAATACATCCACCGCTGGCACATATATATTCACTTGATGAGCAAGTAGGAGAAGCTGAATACAATTATAAATTTGAGATTTAGACACAGTAAAAGCATGATGGTTTTGGGATATGCAAACATAAATAAGCATGTAAAATATAAATTGATAGATGGTAATAAGAATTGTTTATATTATTTAAACTATATTCAACATCTGGTTCTAAAGATTCATTTAAAATGTGCTATGAAATATTATTGCATTATATTATATATACTCCAGTGATGTAATAGCCTATGAAGTAAGGATTGAACTCATTAAAGAAAGGGGAGAAAAACTGTATCCTCCCTCCCTTTGATTTTGAAGTGTCAGATGAGTTTTTCACAATTTTGAATTAAATTATTTTAAATTATTAAAGCCTCAAATTATTTCCAAAACTGTAATAATATTTAGTAATCCTTAGAAATGTTAGTCCATATGTACTTTACATAAATCAAAAGGCAGAAGTATTGGTATGGTCTCATAGACCCAGTGATATCTATTTGGCTGTGTTGACAAAAATAGAATATTTGAATTAGTTCTAAGAATTTTATTGTTTGGGGGTTTTAAACATAAATTATATATGTATATATAATTAACAGAGCTTATATAATGTGCAGTATTCTGTTATGATATAGAAATTAAAAATAACAAGTGGATAAATATTATTACCACTACCCGGTCTAATTAACTGACGGGCTTATGACAGCTGGCTTTGTCTATGGGTTTGGGTGTGCTAGGCTTGCATTCAAACCTCTGGGCTTCTGGCCTTATATTAGACCACGAAGCAGCCAAATGTACTCACATAATGGCTTTCTTTATAGGCCAAACTGCTTATTCCAAGGATGCTAAAAAGCTTTTTCCTCGAGATTTAATTCATTTTAATCGGCAGTATTTGCCTAGGGATCTATATTCATAAGGAATCTAAAAACACATCTGGATTGAGTAAAAAAGAAATGCATGATCAATTAGCAATATGGATCATGGGCATGACACTGGGGTGTGGTAATGTGTGTGCCTTGTATCTCCTACTCTGACCTAGTTGCTCAAGGTAATATTGTCACAGTTGTGTGTAGATTATAGTATGATTTTCCTCCAGTAATTCTTTTCTTATAAAAAACGTAAATAAAATACTTATGTAAAAATGTAAGTGTTTTATTGAGTACATTTATAAAGCCATATTTAAGAACTAGAAATGCATAATATGGGTGCTGTCATTTTTTTCTATACTCTGGTTTGCTTCCTAATTTTATTTTGATTTGGCCCAATATGTAAATACAAATAATATGCTTCTTTTCAGTTGGCATCACACGGAAACTACTACATTCTGTTTCATAACCTCAATTTCCATAACTAAACACCTGCCTTTAATGGTATTTATAATTTCAACATATTTCATTTGACTATCTTGGGAAAACAATTCCAAATGGTGCGATAAGATATAAAAACCAGAAAATCAAGTTTAGAAGAATAATGCTCAGATCCCATACATGAGTAATAATCTTATCTGTCAAAATACTTTCTATACATATCATGGGCACACCAATTAATTTATCCACAGAGATTTCAGATTACTTTTTTAAATGGTAAACATGTGACATTTTTGCCACTTTTTTCTGCATATTGTTGCTTAAATTTAAATTCTATCAAGATAAAATGTCAACTAAATTAAATATCACCTCAATCATTTTACCTGGCTCACAGTTTTTCTCATCTTCCCCATATTTACAGTCTTCATGGCCATCACATTTCCATTTTACTGATATACACTGACCATTGGAACACTGGAACTGGTCTTTGGAACAACTTGTTTCACAATTTCTCTGTCAAGAACACAGATGTAATTAAAATTTAATTTTTAAAAAATTGTCTACAAACCCCAAAGACTAGAAAACTTATGCATAGAAAACCTTGAACTGATCTTTGGAACAACTTGTTCCACAACTTCTCTGTCAAAAACGACACAGATGTAATTAAAATTAAATTTTTAAAACACTTGTCTACAAACCTGAAAGACTAAAAAACTTATGCACAGAATCCTGGAAAATGTATTATAGAAACTATGTCAACTATATAGTAGGGGCTCAGATGATCATATTTTAAGCCCAAGACTATAAGACATAACAATTTTCCACTCTCAATTGTTTTTGTGGGTCATAATAACACAGAGAAATGGAAACAGAACATAAATGCCTTGATCTCATCATACTAATTAAATTGTTCTGAGTGGATAATTTTTCAACAGATAGTTATGGGGTAATGGAATTTTAATAATTGTAGGAGATAATGAAGATCATGAGGAAATAAAAATGTTAAAGAATTATTTCTAGCTGTCACACAGTGCTTGTAGTCTCAGTTACTTGTGAGGCTGAGGCAGGAGGATCGCTTGAGCCCATAAGTTTGAGGCTATAGAGCACTATGACCACACCTGTGACAAGCCACTGCACTCCAGATTGGGCAACATATTAAGACCTTATCTCTAAAATATTTTTAAACAAATATTTCTAAGCAAGTACATTCGGTTTGTTGGGAGTATGGGAGAAGGGGGTTAGAGAGGGATGGAATGTGAAACCAACAAGAATCCCAAGGCCAATCTGTTTTGCATTGGCTAAACTTCCCCTAGTATTCCTTATTTCCCCTCTCCCCATTTCTTTTCCTTTGCACCAGTCCCTTTACAGCTTAGTTGGTGTTCATAATTCTCCTTCTCCTCTCTTCTGACATTTGTTCTTAAAGAATTGTGAAATGAACTGTCACAATTGTCATTTCTGCTAACTCATTATAGAGATTTTATTTGGAAGTCAAACAAGATGGCAGTTTTATCTTTCCAGATCTTTCAATTCTGTATATGAGATAATTTAAAGGGATCCACTAGAAGTTCACCTCCCCTGGGTCTGAATACTCTGGTTTAAATGGGATGCGCCTATGAAGTGTCTTGTCAGGATGATGTTTTCTGTTGTTAAGCAATTTTTTATTATTGTCAAAACGTACTTGTCTGCTCTTCCCACAAAAGATGCAACACTCTCACAGCTGTGGAATTCCCTGTGAGTGAAGCATGTTGAACGACTATTAATACTTTCTTTCTTCCCAGTTTTATTTCCATGTAACCAAGGAGAGTTTACCTTCTGAGTTCTTATAATTTTTCTCTTTGCTGATGGCAGTTTAATTAGGCTGTTGGCTATATAATTAATTTTTTTCTTCCCTTCTTTTCCAAAGTATTGAAAGTTTACCATTTTCCAGTGACTTAGATAATGAGAATGCAGAAAAAACTGACATTTAATCTCTATAATCGATAAACCCATAGACTAGTATGAAAGACTAACATCTGAACCAACAATTGGAATAAAATATAATAAACACCAAGGTAAATGGATATGGTTTCATATTGGAACTATTAGAAAAGGCTTCAAAGAGGAAGTTTTATCAGAAATTGAACTACCTAAGAAAAAGTTTTTTGTGTGTAAGGACAATTAGAAATGTGGGGTATCTGAAGTTTAAGCTAAGTAATGGTGAATGGTGTGAAAGACATTAGAGTAATAGCCCATGCATTGGGTGTGAGAAAGAGATTTCATATGTTTTGTCCACCACTGTGTTCCCCATGCTCAGTTAGTGCCTGGGACATAGTAAACATTCAATAAACCTGCTGAGTGAATAAATGAACAAATGAAACAGCAAATGTAGAAAACAGGAATGTAAATTAAAATCTCATGTAATTGAACTCCATTAGGATAAAGATCATGTCTGTCTATGAACCAAGTATCTAATGCTGTGTCATGATTATAATAACTGTTCACTAAACATCCATACAATCAATGAATACTTATCTCTGCAGTCAGGCCATTAAAGTAAAATAGCTCAATGACCAATGACACTGGTGTGTCTATACTGTTTTGACAATAATACAGAAGGTGGTATTTCTAGGTACTTTTAATATCATTGTCAGATTTCAATCTTCAATAAATTGCAGTGTAGTTGTGTGTTTGTGTATGTGTGAGTGTGTATGTATCTATATGTGTGGGTATTTAATTATTTAGACATTTAAAAACATACATAAAAATAGAAAGAATAGTATGATAAAGCCTATGTGCCCACCATGTTCATTCGACAACTACCAACACTTCACTACTCATGTTTCATGCATCCTCTCCCCACTTATTTACTTTCTGAAATATTTTAACACAGCAACAATAGCATCAGAAAACTAGTAATATAACAAAAGTAAAAATAATTCTTTAGTATATCCAATCCATATCAAAACCTTCCTCATTTACTTAACCATATGAAAATATTGTTTGGTAAAATAAGGATTCAAAAAAGATCTATACATTGAACTTGGTTTAAGTGTCTTTTAATGTATAAATATTTTCCATTCTCTCAGGTTTTTTAAATGTCATTTACTACTTGTAGAAATCCAGTCATTTGTACCATAGAATATCCCATATTGTAAATTTGACTAATGGCATCCCAAGAATGCTGATACCTGAGCAACTCCAAAGTGACTGATGAGCTTTCTTATTTTTTTAAAGTATTGTTATGAATTCATGGATTTTTATACATTTTTTGTGTTTCAACACATTACAGTCATTTTTCTTTATAATGCTCAAATTGTTCCTTTTGTCAGTGGAAATTTCTTCAAGTTTGTTGCTGTGCACTTCAGAGACTATTCTATAATAATAGCCTAAGATGTTAGCAGCTCATCTTGTCAACTTCTTTTCTCAGACCTAGAATTAGGCATATGTCAAAGGAGTCTTTTTTCCATTAATTGGGAAATGATATTTAGAGGCTATTCAGTGAATTTTAGGAATAGTCATTACTGCTGAATTGTGATTGGTTTAGGACTTTTCACGGCAGAGGTAGGAATTATATACTTTTAGAAAAAAATAGTTAATCATGATCGTACACAGATACTTTTGAATTTATTATAGTATTATGGAATTTTTACTTAATTTTTTTGTTTCTACATTTGCATCTCCTTTCTTTTAATTTAAAATTTTAAGTGATAATGACATTAACATAATTAAGCATTTGAACCACCCTATATGTGACTTTCAAATTAACAGAACCACTATTATTAACAAGTATAAAGAATGTAGCTTATGATTTCTTTGCAATTTTTTGTGCTTATAATATGTTATGCTAAATGTAGAGACCAAATATTACATTTTATAATTTAAAATCACCTTATGTAATAATTTTCTGTGTGTGCCACAGAGATGTATATACTTGATATACAATTAGGTTGATCTAATTTTTTAAATTTCTTTTTTATTTTTTTGGTTGATATTAACTAGCTAATTATACTATCAATTCCATTCATACAGAAATTTATCTTCATGATTCTCCCAATAGTTGCTCTTCCTATGAGAGTATTATGAATGTAATTCTGCTTTCTAGCCCTTTTTTCTTCTTCTTTTTTTTTTAATCAATGCAACCTGTCATTCTAGACTTTAGGGAAAAAAGTATAAATCAACTGCTTATAGTGTTATCCTCTTCATTACAAATAGACTGTACTAACAGTCTGTAAATGTAGAAAAAGACCTCCTTTAAGAGAGTTAATTTTATTTCGTCTGAGCATTATCATGAAAATGCCTGGATATATGGAGATAAATATCAAAACAACTATGTCTACCAACTTACGACATGACAGAGGTGGTGTTAGTAAAGATATCTACTTTCACATGAGTAAGTTTTTTTTAAAAAAAGTGTTTGGTACTGTATATGTATGTACCTTGCACATCCTGTGAATAACATGTAACATAAAATTCTAAGATTTAACCAATATATCCCCACCTCTTGCTGTTTCACAGATAACACAGGCTGATAGAACATATATATACCAGTATATGTATATATATATATGTGTTTGTGTATATATATTAAAAAACCTATAAGCAAAACATTTTCATGAGATAGATGAGTTTACAAGAAATGTGCTATCTTGCCTTCAAAAAGTTTAATATGACTTTTGAATGAATAAATACTATGTAAATATATAGCCAGTCAATGCAGAAATTTAACTCTCCTGTGGGATTTGAAAGTTTTGTTTTGACTTTTGTGTTGTGAATAGTCCTATGAGTAGAAGTGATATTTTTCAACTTCTTCTCTTGAGAGACTTTTGCATCCTTGAAGTTAAGGTTTTGCTGGTCCTCACGGGAGAAGTTACACTCATTTGTTTCCAAAATCTAAGCTTCTGGATGTGGTTAGGGTGACTTTTCCAAAATATTGAGAGAAGGAAAAAGAATTGTCCAAACCTGATAAGAATGACTAAGAACTGAAAGACAACTAGTTTGTGTGGGTTCTACAAGTAATAGAGACTTACGGTGTCTCCCAAAGAAGCAGAAAATCAGTGGATATCTAGGGAAATTGGACCTGTAACACGGAAACCTCCAGGGATGCAGGGAAAATCCTCTCTGGCCAAGCCAAGTGGTAGGACCTTTTTGATAGGTCCTATGTTTGCCAACCAGAGCACCAGAGCTCTAGGTAGTCACTGTATTGTTAGATGGAGCCATGGTGTCCACTGAGGATCAGAGACAACTTTTTTTCCTTCACCTCTGATTGGATTTGATTGCACAAGCCCTGGGTTCCTGATATTACCCAAGTGAAACAGAGAAAATCATTAAAAGTGACTAGTACTGGACTTCTCCTTGATATTGGAAAGTGATGGCTTGGGGTCATTCCAGATTTGACTGAGAAAAAAATATAACCATGGGCCATTTATTATTTTAAAGCATCATGGAATAAATGATATCTGAAATGTAAGCACATAAATAATGAACTATATGAAGCATTGTAAATGTTAGCACAATATAACTTTACAGAATTATCCAGAGGATTTGTAAACTTTTTTACTTAAAGCTGTGTGTATATAGGCTTTATTATAAGTGGATTGTGATTCATCACCTAAGCAAAGCTCAACCTGTGGTTTCATGAAAATTGATGACCCACATTGATGTCTGTAAGACTATATCTATTGAAGAAAGAGGCTAGGGAGAAGAAACTGTTTAAAATGCATAAAAATATTAGTCCATACTATAAATACTGCAGCAAATTTATGAACAAATTCACAGATGGCAAGGGCATCAGCAAAAGGGAATAGGGTTTCCAAACATCCTATTCCCAACCCAGCCATTCACCAGTTGCGGTAAAACAGACTATAAAATTAACTGTCAATAGTAGCACAAGAGCTATTCCCTATGCTAGGTATCTGCAGCACAGCACGAGGGTATAATACTTATCTCACTGTGTCAGGAGTAAAGTACATTTCTGAGCTGTCCTGGCCACACTTATTGGACTGAATAATAATAATTATAAATGTGTTTCTGAAAACTATTTTCTTTTCTGTTTGATTTTGCCAAGATGCTTACCTCATCAGAGCCATCTGCACAGTCAAAATCTCCATCACACCAAAACCTTGATGAAACACAGTCTCCATTGGCACAGAGAAAATCTTTCAATGTACAAGTATGTGGCTCTGGGGATAGAAAAATAGCATAGGGTTTTTCTATTATATGCAAATGCATTCTAAAATTTATATGCCATACAACATGAGGTAGCATTAAAGGGAAAAAAAAAGGAGATTAGCCAAACAGAAGCAATAAATTGTTAAAGGTCTCATGAAGCATCTATGGTACATAATGTAATAATTTTAAAAATTTATTTTTAAAGTCACGAATAGAAAGTGGTATTATAAAAAAACAAGTTAAAAAAGATGAAAGACAAATGGCCTACTATTTAATAAAAATAAAACAGTAAAGTAAAACAAAAAGCATAAAAGATCATATACTTTCATACTATAACGATGATATTTTCTATTAATAGTAGTTGGAGTTCTAAGTCATTCTGTGTATTTACCTCAATACAAAAGTGCAACTTTTGTGTATTGCTATATCTGAGAGACTGTTTATTAACTGGGGAGTGAGTCTTGTCTTTGGTTCTTGACTTTTTATTATATATTCTAATGATTTTCTAATTATTCAATTTTGTCCTTAGAAAGTGCAGAGTTCATGGAACAAGAAGAGTTCATGGGGATACTATAGGACATAGCAAGGTGAGTAAGGGCTGAAGAGGCAGAAGGAGACTGTTTACTTTGAAAACTTTCTATTTGTTTATGCCATTGTTTGCCTATGCCCTATTTCACCTACCTGTCAATTTAGATGATTTCCCAGTTATCGATTTAATTATACTGCACAATATTCCACATAGGACATAAGCCAAATAGTATGATTTACTACTTGGCTTAATTCCTATGTGGAATATGCTTCATCTGAACAATGAAGTAGGATTCCAGAAATTTGTTCCTGCATACAATCGATATGACTACTGGAGATCATTTCTTGTTTAGTTTTTGTTCTCTAAACAGGACTGATACCTTGCATGATGAAAGACCTCCTCCTGTTTTCTCTATTCCTTAATTGTATCGACAGCTGTGTCATACACAGTAATATTCTTATCCAGGTAAAGAAGGAATAGATAACAGATATTAAATTCGAAGAATATCCATATAGACTAAATTTCTCCATGAAGATTATGAATAATTCAGTCTGCATTTCAATATTGCTCTACAGTCACTCAGTCTCCAGGTATAGGCTAACATCTTGATTGTTTGGTATTATGAGGGATCCTATATTTCTACTTAAAGAACATCTTTGAGAACATTGGAAGAACTGTGGAAAGTGTAATATGTGTCAGAAAGCATTTTGTTCTACCCTGGCAGTTAGTTTAGTTTATAATATGACCTTCAAGCTATGAATAAGACAGTAGAATAATTCAGTAGAATAGGAAAATGCCACTAAATAGATGATCCCTTCATGTATCTATAGTTCTTTGTTTAGTAAACATGACAATAGTAATTTTCCTTTTTGTCTTTTTACTGTATTCAAATGTATTTTGCTTTAATCTTAAAATAGCTTTATTAATATTATTAATTATAACAAGAATAACTACCAGCTACTGATTATTTATGTGTTGTTAAGCATTAGTTAAAATTAATGCTAAGTACTTGAATTAAGTTATCAGTGAATCCTCATAACAATTCTATAAGATGTGTGCTACATTTGTAAACTTTTATAGACAAGTAAATTGAAGCACAGAGAGGATAAAGAATGCACTCCTAATCACCAACAGGCATAAGAGCTAGTATTGGACTTAAACCAAGACAAGTTGATGCCAGCATCTGTACTTTTTATCACTAGGTTATATCATTGCCTCCCATACAACTGAGGAAGTAATAATACTCACACTACAGAGATTAACATTAAAGCTCTGAGAAGTCAAGTTATTTATCTAAGGCACATGGCTACCAATGTCTATTTTACATTACAATAACAAAAGAGAACTCTTTTGCTGTTATCACTCCATGCTGAAACCATTTTGCCCTCCTCCTTGCAAACACATGCAGTTTTATTCTTAGAGAAAAGAAATTATAGTGAAATATGTTCAGTTTATTTAACAATGGAAAATAACAACCAAAGAGATTTTCATTAAAAGAATAAAGAGAGAGTACATTTAAAACATATTGTACTTAGATGCTTAAAAACAGCAGAAGAAACATTTCATTTCGAAGGGATGGGAGTTGTACAAATGAGATTAATTCTTCCTCTAATGTTCTAATTGCCCTTATCCTGTTTAAAACCAAGTGTGTTCATCATGTGCTAAACAGTAATGGCTTCACAGGCCTGACACACTTTGCTATATGGAGGGTTGAAACTTGTTAATGTAACATTTAGTTACATTAACAACTTATAATGTAACTAAAGAGTTATATAGCCAGCAGTTGGAGGCAGTTGCCCAATAGTTCCACAGAGCACTTGTTCTATAGAGATTCTGTTTTAACATTACTAATCATTGTTTCAAAATGGGGGTAGAGAGACTGAGTGATTTGTTGGAAAAAACGTATTCACAGAAAATGGAAATTCTGTATGCTTCTATCATATTTTCAAAAACGCCAGCAAATAGACTCGTGAATAATAATCATGAATTATTTACACATGCGCAAACACCATCAAGGAATGGGTTAACTGGTTTATTTCTAACTCTCATCTATATACTTCAGAATCTTTACCACTGGATAGCTCAAAAAGAAACTCTCTTGAGGAAAATGTAATTTAGTTATGAGAGAAAGTCCTAAGGGATTTTGTCTTACTGCTTATCTTACTTTTGATTTTTTTTCCAAATAAGACCAATTTTCAGACTTTGGCATGATAGTTAACATTTTTCTTATGGAAAAGAACAAAAAAAAAAAAGAAAAAGAAAATAAAAGAAACTGTACCTGAAAGCTAACCCATCTGGAAAAGAAAATTTGAATGTGACATTTTCCCCAGTATTTCTTAAATGCTGTTACCACACTAATTTCCTCTGATATTGTCTATATTCTTGGACCAAGAGTAGATGGGAAACCCCACATGTGAACAATTAACCAGGATTTCCATAAATCTCATTTAGACAAGCCAGTCTGGCAATCAAGAAACTTTTGCAGGGCACGATTCCATGTTTTGAAAGGCTAATTTGGATTCTACTATAAGAATAACAAGTAGGGGCATCATGTACACTGATCACTCCCTTCAATACTGATGGAGGAAAAAATGTATAGTCACAGAAATGTAAAGAGCTTTGGAAGCCATCTTTCACGAAACTGAAGAAATCAAAGTTCAGGAAATAAAAGTGACTTTCAAAGTCAAAGATTTCATGGCAGACCAGAAAGACTTCTACATTCCAGTTTCTCTGCCGAGTATCTTATAAACCCTTGGTGACAAGTTCAAAAGTTATGTGAATGTGGGTGTAAGCATTTGAGGAGAATTTTTGGAATACAATTAGTGTAACTGACATCCTATACAAATAATCTTCTGACATAAATTCAGTGTGAAAGTACTAGAAATTCAAATAAGGCAGGAGCAGCTTGTCTCTCTATGTAAACCTGAATCTAGTTAATCAAATTACTTGCTATTTTAAAATCTATTAGATTGTTAGTTACTTATTAATAATGCAATGATATGAAGTAATTTATTTTTCAAATCAATTACTTAGAAGGCATACATGCCATATATTTGTGTTGATAAAGATAATATAGATGCTGAGATTACTCAAGTAATCTTTGATCTAAGTTACAAAATAACTCCAGTGACAATGAAATTTTCTTGTTTTTAAAAACAGAAATCACTGTTGAAGCAAAGTGTCCCTAATGAACACTAAAAAAGGGAAATGATCAGCAGATGATGATGAAATGACAATGGACTAATTGTTCCATGTAAATATAAATATGTACAAAGCATGTTAAATATAAAACATAGCTGGTAATTTATTGTTCTACTATTTGAACTCTTCCCATATCTAAAACTGGAGTGTTTCCAATACAATTTAAAAAGCAAATGTATTAAATCAGATTCACAAACAAAGAAGTACAAGAGTACTTAAAAGTACTTTTCTATTGTTTTTAAGCTACATTCATGTGCCACATAACGGCGTTTCAGCCAATGACAGACCACATATATGACGATAGTCCCAAAAGATTGCAACACTGTATTTTTACTCTACGTTTTCTATGTTTAGGTATGTTTAGATACACAGATACTTACCATTGTGTTACAATTGCTGACAGTATTCAGTATGGTAAGAAGATACGTAGGTTTGTAGAGTAGGAGCAATAGACTCTACCAGATAGCCTAATTTTGTAGTAAGCTATACCATCTTGGTTTGTGTAAGTACAATTTATGTTTTTACAATGAGAAAATTTCCTAACGGTGTATATCTCAGAACATATCCCCATTGTTAAGTGATACATGAATGTATAAGGTTGATTTACTATCTCTCATATGTTTCCCTACTTATTAATAGCTAACAATAACTGCCAAATGTAAACCAAAGTGTTTAACATTGATAAATGATGTTTAGAAAATATGATAACATATACCACTGTCCTAACGTATGAGAACAGTGATGGATGAGTAAATATATTTATAATAATTTCAATAGATAATAAGAAATTAGAAATATCTGCATAGCATTTTAATACAGCAACAGTATTTTTTCTAAGGTTGGTTTTTATGTGACTACTTCCCATAGATATAATTGAATTTTGTTCCTTATTCTTCATTGACTCAGTTTCTACCTATGTAAAACGTCTGGAATTTTCAATGTTTAAATCTTCCCATTTCTTCTGGTCTATTTAAGATAGTGTCTCCAAACATTACTCAATTACCTAGATTCCTTGATTCTTCTGTGTATATACTTTTACATGTTTAACATGTGAACATACTTTAATACTTGTTCTAACATATGCTTACATGTGTAACATGTTAACATAGTCTCAAGCTTGAACCTTATATGCCTTATACTTTCCCATGTCACCACTGTAATATACTCCATTGTTGCTCACTGTCATCTCTCCTATGCAACTTCATCAATATTACTTGTCTTAGGCAACAAGCTCAGAGTGCATAGAAACTAAAAGAGAACCGCACATAATTGAGTATTTTATACTGGAATGCTTGATATTGCAGCCGCTTCCCTTGCTTTTTCTTAAGGGCTCTGTGACTACAGTGATTTATCACCAAGTTTCCACAGTGACAAGTGAGAGTTAATGTTCTTTCTCCTTGCTTTCTTGCGCCAAAGGCTGACTTTTAGATGTCAGCACAATGATATTCAGCCACTTAGGAAACCCCAGCAGACTCAGAAGCAGGCTAGGTCTTCTTCCTTCTTCTTTCCTTATTAAAGTGGTAGGATAACTTCTCACAGAAATTCAACTACCCCCTTGAATAAAGGTTCTCTAAGATTTCATTGTCTTCTCACAGCCTTCTGTTGCTCTCAGTATCCTTCAGTCATAGGCCATTTGCTGTCAGGTGTCTTATTGATAATTAGCACTAAACAGATCAAAAACTAAGCTAAGTAGATAATTTCTGTATTTAAATTCTGATATACAAATGAACAGAAAGTATATACGTAATAGTTTCTTTTTTGTATTTACACTTCTATTCTTACTACCTTCATCCCGTCAGATTTGTATTCTAGTCACTAAACAGATCTCAGAACTTCTATATAAAGTTTTTTTAAAAATTGCTGATTAAAGGAATCTAAAGCATTCTAATGAATGCAGAGGCAATGGTATTCATCTTTCTAAAGACCATGAACAGTTGGAAGATATCTATGTGAAGAGGGAGTTATAAAGGCTCCTATATTCAGAGTATTCTGTAATGATAATGATCCAGATATTTCATGTTTAATGTACTTTATTCCCAAGCACAGGTCAGAATAAGTTTTAAAAATTATTCAAAACATTAGTTGATATTTTACAAGATGAATATTCGTGTGATTTACTAAAGCTTTCACTGTATGAATTATATTCTTTAATATAACATATTCCTATGGAGATTTAGTCTTCTGCCACCAGGGAAATGAATGCTCTTATTCCAAAAAGATGTCCATTAGAGTAGACATTACTGCTATAAATCTGCATCAAATCCTTTTCAGAAGTAGCAAAATATAAATATTTAAAAAATGGAATTTGATTATTACCTTATTTTAAACATGCTTATATTGCTTTCTTTGTTTAAATGGCAGTGAATAAAAGTACTGGTAAAAAATATACTCAGAAACTAATGCTATAATCTAGAGAGATTGCCACAATTTTACATACTGCCATAATTTTTAGAAAATAAAATTGTTCAATAATTAATATTTATAGATTTATTACATAAAAAGTAGGAGACAGATGATAATAGTGTTATTATATTTTCAGAGAAAAGTATCCTGAATACATAAGTTGTTCACAACTCCAGAGAGAATAAATGATATTTCAATGAAAGATGCCCATGGGTGAATTTGTAGCATAAAAAGATTTAAGCCTGAAATGAAATGAATACCATCCATTAAAGAATGAGATGTTTTGTACTGTCTCCACATCATTCAGCTCATTGTATGAACTTGCATCAGTGGCTTCCTTCATTGCATACTAATGGGTTGCATTAAACCTCATGATACTTTCATACCAATTCTGAGAACTGTAAAAAAATAATTCCCAGGATGAGCATTTCAATAATTCTACCATTTGTGATTCAGGTCAATGTAGTCTGAATATTGTTGGCCAAATGTGAATATGTGTATAAAAATGTGAGCTTCAGGACAGATAGGTTCAAATGTGTACCTAACTGAACTAAAAATCGCCATCCTGCTTATTAAATGGGCTGTCAAGCTTGCAACATTATTAGGCAAGAGTTACTTACTACAGTTTTCTTCATCTGAATTATCACTGCAGTCGTTTTGGCTATCACACCGCCAGTGATCTGGAATACAATTGTTGTTTTTACACTGGAATTCATGAGGTCCACAGGTCTTTTTATCTGTAATGGAAAAAACCAAGAGTTTGCACCATCAATGTCCATGAAGACGTCCCTCACAATATCCTGACTGCCATGCCAAACGCATAGCATTTCCTCAGAGCTCAATTCAGTTACTAAGAAGTACCTAGGAAATATTGAAGGCAAGTGCTGAGTAGAATTCATCTTTTTGTCCTGTTTTATGTTGTTATTATTCATGTTTTCACATCAAACTAAGTACAAAGCAATTGATTAGACCACTTGAGCTTTGTTAAAACAAATCAGTCAAAAAATTAAATTATCCAAAACTATCCTTCCCTTTAGGACACGCTCTCTCTTACCCACCCTGTAGTTCTGATATACAGCAGCAAAAAAAAAATAGTTATTAATCAAATTTTGAAGTTGGCATCCTATCTTCCTCTCTAAGGAGCTCTTACTTATAAACTACCCTCAGTTAGATGCTCTTTGTAAATCCTAGCCATTGTCCACTGATAAACTCATAGATTATAATAGTGCTTTACATGTGTACCGAGTTTGAACATTAATAATGTGCCATCTCACATGAACCATTAAACCAATCTTGTTGAGCACTAGGGGAAGTATTAACTAGACTTTTACTTTACAGATGATTAAAAGAGAAACCCTTTGAAGTTTAAGAACTTGATGAATTTTCACTGTCATTAAATGTCACAGCTAATACAATAAAAAAATGTGCTTTTACTCCTGATTTAGTGCTCTTTACAACAAATCTTACTTAAGTCCATATGAGCCAGAATCAGAATGAATGTAATAAGAATTTATTTAAAGTATAAATCATATATTTTTAAATTTCCATTAGAGTAATATCTAATTGAATATCATCTAAAGCAGTGCTTCTTAAACTTTAATGTGCATACATATAAATCACTTGAGAATTTTGCTATAATGAAGATTGTGATTCAGTAGGTCTGGATTTCTAACAAGCTGCCTGGTGATAATATTGCCCTTTTTCTATGAGATACACCGAGTAGCAAGGTTATAAAGCATATAGATATTATGGAATCAATAACATAAAAATAATAAAATTATAAACCTCAATGAAAAATTTGGAACACATTCCTTTCATATACTTAGATAACTCCTTCTTCTCAGCCATACTAGAGATGGACTGAGTGTTTAAAGTCTCAGGATAGTAAAATAAACTAACTAAAAGAGAGGGCAAGTTATTTGGTGGTAATTGTTACTCTAAATTTTTGAAGTATACATTTTGAATGCATCTTATGGAATTCAGACTCAAGATTATAAAAGCAAAAGTAACTTTAAGTATAATTATAAAGATTAAAGAATGATTGTCTATTGAGGCTCCAGCCCGGTTATTAGGTAAGCATTTTCAGAAACA
This sequence comes from Cheirogaleus medius, assembly GCA_008086735.1. NCBI lineage: Eukaryota > Metazoa > Chordata > Mammalia > Primates > Cheirogaleidae > Cheirogaleus > Cheirogaleus medius. Next base: position 8,262,262 of record VBSM01003200.1, on the reverse strand, counting down.
TGATCACATTCAATCCCCATAATATCCTTAAGAAGTATTCTTACATTTATTTATTTATTTTTATTTCAGAATGTTATAAGGGCACAGATGTTTAGTTACATGAATTACTTTTGAACAGTTTGAGTCAAAGTTGCAAGTGTGGCCATCACCCAGCTAGTGTGCATTGTACACATTAGGTGTGAATTAACCCATCCCCTCCTTCCCTCTTCCACCTGCTTGATTTCTGTTGAATTTGACTATTATATGTATACATGAGTGCTGATCATTCAGTTGCAATTTAATATGAATACACGTGGTGTTTGTTTTTTCATTCTTGCAATACTTCACTTAGGAGGATGGTCTCCAGTTTAATCCAAATTGCTGCAAAAGGCATTAATTCATCCTTCCTCATGGCTGAGTAGTATTCCATAGTATACATATACCACATTTTCTTAACTCACTAATGAATTGATGGACACTTGGGTTGTTTCCACATCTTTGCGAATGTGAATTGTGCTGCTGTAAACATTCGAATGCAAGTGTCTTTTTTAAGAAATGTTTTTGTTTTGTTTTTTTTCCCTTTGGGTAAATACTCAGTAGTGGGATTGCTGGATCAAATGGTAGTTCTACTTTTAGTTCTTTGAGGTATCTCCATACTACTTTCCATAGGGTTTGAACTTGTTTGCATTCCCACCAACAGTGTATAAGTGTTCCTTTCTCTCCACATCCATGCCAGCATCTGTTGTTTTGGGATAAAAGCCATTCTCACTGGAGTTAGGTAATATCTCACTGTGGTTTTGATTTGCATTTCCCTGATGATTAGAGATGTTGAGCCTTTTTTCATATGTTTATTGGCCATTAGTCTATCTTCTTTTGAGAAGCTTCTGTTCATGTCTTTTACCTATTTCTTAATGGGGTTCTTTGATGTTATCTTGTTGATTTGCTTGAGTTCTTTCTAGATTCTGGTTATTAGCCCTTTATCAGATGTATAGCATGCAAATGTTTTCTTTCATTCTGCGTAGGTTGTCTATTTGCTCTATTGATTGAAATGAGGAAAATAAATCTCAAAGAGTTTAAGTACTTTCTCCAATTTTACAAAAGCGTTAAATGGCAAAGGAGAAATGTATATTGAGCTTCAACTCCAGTAACATTTTACTAAAGAAATTCTCATGATAGACTTCAAATGCATTTTTATAAAAAAAAAGAGCCTATATTTCCCTTTTATTTTTCTTCCTGCCTTTCTGCTTGCCTACCTGCTAATGATTACTCAGTAACTAACCTGTGTCACTGTGTTACTGTGTTGTATGCTGTGTTTGGTATTTTATACTATATCTTCTTTGCTTGTGCTCTGACTTTAGATTTTAAAATTGGCTTTAAATATGGAGAGGTTCTAATGTAGGATTCTCCACACTTCAATCAGGAAATATGTTAGGATGAATGGCCACTGAAAATATGGAGTTTGGTACTGAATGATTTGGATGTTTATTTCATATTAGCAATTAAAACAAATTCCTCAAAACTACTGTTCTAGATATAAACGTTAGTTTTATTAATATTTGCTCCTTACCATGTGATACTTGTATTATTTTTGAATAATAAAGTTCTTTTTCTGTGAAAAAAAACTTTAGAATATAATAATGTAAGAAAGATCAGACTGGACCAAATAGACCATATGACCTACTATCATTAATACAAAACTGGCCCCAAGCAGAGCAATTCTCCCTGATTGCCAAAGGTTAACAACTGGTACTGAGTATCCGTTTAATAGTTGTTTTTAGTTTAGTTTTTTTTCCTAAATCCTTTTTGCATTTTTTTCTATATTTAAACATTTGTATCATACTTTTTATTTGAAAGAGATCTGCACCTGTCTCTTACCAAAAACAAGTTATGGTTCATTGTTAAGATTTCCTTTTGGGGCATGCAGAAATGGTAACAGGGAAAGGTTAATTGCCCTGTAGGAGGTTATACAGATTTCATGTTCCCACGTCATTTGACTTTTCTTATCCATGATATTACTTGTAAAAATTACAAATACAAACTATACTGCTTTGTCTGCAATTAAAATTTTCCTTGTAGAGAATACATATTTGTGTGTGTGTGTGTGTGTGTGTGTGTGTATGAACATTTTATAGAAGAAACTGTTTGAGTAAGGTCTAAAATAGCAGTCCTTAAATTGGCTACACATTAACATCACCTGGGGAACTTTTAAACATTCCTTTGCCCAGACCATATCCCACATCATTGAAATCAGACTCTCTGGGGTGAGACCCAGACATCAGTATTTATTAAAATGGGCCTGGTGATTCTAAGGAGCAGCCAATATTGAAAACACTGGCACAAAGAACTGATTGTAGAACAGAATATATATATTCCACACTATACTATTCCAGAGTAATGAATATAAAATGCTCGCAATTTATGAGTAGTATTTTTATTGTTAAATAAATTGTAACATTGCATCATTCCATTTTTTTAGTATTATAAATATGGAGAAAACATATATAGTATTTGAAAACTTGCTTTCTTTGTTCAATATGTTTTTATATGAATTGAAAACACTGTTAACAACTTTGATCTTTCCAGAAAGGCAGGATAAAGGACCTCCAAAGTAGAGAACTAACTGTGAAGTGTGTAATGTAATACTATTGGGTCTGTATATGCATGGGATATTTCTGAAAAGAGATTTTAAAATCTGGTGATAATGGTATCTCTGGGAGCAAGACCCAGAATAGTGTACTAGGAGACAATAGTGGGAAAATTTAAGTTTCTCTTTAGACTCAAAGGAATCTACTAACTACTAGAAGTAACAAATAAATTTAGGAGGGTTATGGAATATAAGATTCATATATAAACATAATTATATTTTTATTTATTAGCAATAAACAAAAATGAAACTAAAAAAGCTTACAATGGTATCAATAAAATACATAGCTAGGAATCAATCTAGCAAAATCTATGTAAGGTCTTTATACAGATAACTAGAAAACATTGCTATAAAAATTGAATAATACATTAGAAATGCAGAAATGTATTCATAGATTAGAAAACTTAAAAGTGTTAAAATATCCATTTTCTCATAGAAGTAATACAATCACTACCAAAATTCCAGTAAGTTATTTTTGAGGAAATAGACAAGATTATTTTAAAATTATATGTAAATGCAAAGGATGTATAATAATCAAATCATATTGAAAAAATATAAAGCTAGAGAATTTATAGTACCTGTTTGCAAGACTTACTCTAAAGCACAATAATCAAGAAAGTGTACTATTGAACAAAATGAATCCAGAAACATAAGAATAACATACAATCAATTGAGTTTCAGCAAGGCCTGTAGTCAATATAATGAGTAAAAGGAAGTCTTTTATTGTTGTTTGTTTTTTAACAAGCATTGCTAACATAAGTGGTCATCCATATTAAAAAAATAAATCTATCTCTTTGAGGTACTGATTTGGTTTCCTTTGGATATACACTTAGAAGTGAGATTGCTGGATCAGATGGTAGTTCTATTTTTAATTTTTTGAGGAACCTCCCCTTTTTTTCATAATGGCTGCACCAATTTACATTCCCTCCAACTATGTATAAGAGCTCCCCTTTCTCTACATCTTGGCCAACACTTATCTTTTGTCTTTTTGTTTATAGCCATTCTAACAGGTGTGAAGTCTCATTGTGGCTTTGACTTGTATTTCCCTGTTGATTAGTGATGCTGAGAAATTTTCATACACCTATACATGATTATTTATATGTCTTCTTTTGAGAAATGTCTATTTGGGTCTTTTCACTTCAGCATTATTCACAATAGCCAAAATATACAATCAACCTAAATGTCCATAAATGAATGAATGGTTAAAGAAGATGTGGTAAATATATATGCAACAGAATATTATCCAGCCTTTGAAAAGAAGGAAATCTGTCTTTTGTGATAACACGGATGAACTTGGAAGACATTATGCTACACAAAATAAGCCAGGCACAGAAAGACAAATACTGTCATGATCTCACTTATATACAGAATCAAAAAAAGGCAAGTTCATAGAAGCAGAGAGTAGAATGGTGGTTGCCAAGAGTACCAGGGTGGGGGGATAAATGAGGAGGTGTTGGTCAAAGGGTACAAAGTGTCAGACAAGATAAACAAGTTCTAGGTATCTAATATACAGCATGGTGACTATAGTTAATAATGCTTAATTGTATACTTGAAATTTCCTAAGAGTATATCTTAAATATTCTCATCTCTCACACAAACATACACACATACACATGGAGTATGTGAGGTGACAGATTTGTTAATTAGTTTGATGTGGCAATAATTTCATAATGTACATGTACATCAAAACATCATTCTGTACCCCTTAAATAAATATAATTTTATTTGTCAACTATATCTCAATAAAGCTGAAAAAATAATAAACAAATAAATAAATCTATATTGCAAACTCTATCTTACTCCATACACAAAAAATAATCTAAGATGATTATAAACCTAATATAAAATTTCTGGAATACAGGAAAATACTTTCGTAACCTTGGAATAGGCAAGGAATTTTGTAGACATCAAATATAAAAGCATTAACAGTTAAAGATAAAGTTGGTAAATTAGACTTCAACACAATTAAAATGTTTTGCTCTTTAAAAGACACCATTAAGAAAGTAAATAGAAAAGTAACATACAAGGGAAAAAAAGATTTATTTCATTCATATCTGAGAAAGGACTTGGATCCAGAATATATTAAAATTCCTACACAGCCTACCCATTCGTACATCAAACACTTGAATAGAAACTTCACAAAAGAAGATATTTGAGTAGCAAATAAAGGTTCCCAAATCATTACACATCAAGGGAATGCAAATGAAAACTACAATGACATATCACTACATACCTAATGGAATTACTCAAATCAAAAGGTCACACCAAATTTTTGTGAGACTATATAGGACCTAGGCTCCCTATTGCTGGTTCTTATAAAGGTAAACATGTATCAACCATGTGACTCAGTAATTTTACAAACAGATATTCATGTCACAGAAAAAGTAAATGTTCACAAAACTATTTGTATAAGAATGGCTATAGTAGCCTTATTCATAATAATCAATTATTAAAATAATTTAAATTGGAATATGTCCATACAATTGAATATTACTCGGGTATAAAAAAACTAAATTTTTAACACATAATAGCTTAGAAATACATTAACAATATTATGCAAGTGAAGAAGCCACAAGCAGAAGAATGTATACTATATTAGTCTGTGCATATGAAATGTAAATACAAGCAAAACCAAAGATGGTGATAGACCTAGTGGTTGTGGAGGGGAATGAAAAGATTCTATATCTTGTTTTGGGTATTTGCTACATGTTGTATATTGTTGACAAAATTCATCAAACTGAAAATTTAAGATCTGCACATTTAATGTCATTTGAATTAAAAATTATCTTACTATTAGAATTGCAAGGAATTTTAAAAATCTAAACAATCATACCATGATAAAGTATTATTTATTTAGTCCCTGAATACTGAGGTGTTTCCAGTATGAGAAAGTAGTCTTAGTTACAGATAATTACCTGTAAAAAAAAAAATCTTAGGGCCTAAAAAATTAAATGTTCCATACTAAGAAATAGCAAAAAACAAAACAAAACAAAACAAAACCACCACCAAAAAAATCCCCCACATCATATATATACAGAGATTGATTTGGCATTGAAGGCTACCAATTTTTCACTCTGTTTTATAGTTAAACAGAATAATTCTATTACTTATTCTCATCAGTCTTATAAATTTAAAGTATTACTAAGATTTTAATGTATTCTGAAGGAATGGAAAGCACAGCACTACTAGAGTTAGAATGCCTGGATTCAAGTTCCTACTTTGCTATGTTTCTGCTATGCAGCATTGAACAAATTACTGAACTGCTTTGAGCCTCAGTCTCTTACATGACAATAAAAGAGCAATATTTACATACCACATAAGGTTATTGTGAAAGCCAAATGAAAAGAACTATCTGAAATCATTGAATAAAGTATGTGGTACATTGCATCTTCAAATGTGGTAGGTGAATATAGTGAACACTAAATATATTCTGTAATTTGGGTTTAGACCTGTATCCTAAGTTAGGATCATCAATAAACTCTTTAGATTGTCTACTTAAAAGAAATACAGGTCTATTTATTTATCTATTTCTGGAGTGATGAAATTACAGTTGACATTTTGCTAATTCATGATTGGTTTTTAAGAATATTTAAAATATCATAATAGTCAACAGTAATAATTGTTTTATTTCAGCATTTTATGAGGCTAAATGTTTAGGTTATTTTTTGTTCTTTTTTACCCATTCCATTGTTTACAACAGAGATTGGATGTATGTATAAGTGTGGCTGAACTGTCCTAGACATTTGTAGTCTTTGTTTCCTAATGTACAAGAAATTGTCTTCTATTTCATGAGTGATGATTTAAGTACTAACGAGAGTACTGGATTTCCTAAGACAGAGAATGCATTTATCTCCACCTGTGATTGTCTGACATCTCTCTGACACAAAGGTTAAGTTAGCCTGTTTCCCCTAAAATAGCATATTTTTGAAAGTTTGAGGTGACACTCGAATAAACCACTATTTCCATGCATATCCCAACTATAATATATGTGTTTCAGAATGTATAATGTAAACTATAATGTTGTCTAAAATCACATCTTCAGAGATGCCAAAGGTTTTATTTTAATATGTGAATTAAAGGATGCTTTCCTGTTTTCTAATCATTTTTTTCCTCCTGCAAATATCCTAAGTAAACATATGTGACAAAAGTGTTTCTAGGAATATTTAACAGTTTAAATATGTTATAAATAGGCCTTCATATGTAACACATATTATTCTTGTTAGCTTTGTGGCATAGGTTAAAATAAATACATTATTGGGGAAAACCATCAATTTTTCAATGAATATGTGAAATGATGTCTGTTGTGTACATATGCAGAATTTTTTATATATTAGATATATCACAAAATTAATATTTTAATTAATCAATAGATATTTAATCAAATTGAAATTACATACTGTTTCACTATTAATTAATGTTTTAGATGTTCAAAAAATAAAACACCAATTGAAAATTAGACATATAATTTATTCAGCAGACCAGAAAATGGCTTGGAAAATTTATATCTCAAGTTTATAGAACTCAATTGGTTTTTAGTTTGAAAATATAATGCATAAAACCATTTTAGAGTAAAGTTAGGAAGACTTTAACCTGGAGTTTAAGAAATGTTGAGAATAATGGTGTTTTGTTCTTGCTAATGCTCTTTTGTAGTTACCACTTTTCTCCATCTAGTTCAGGAAACATGAGGATTATAAACAGCTGGGAAGCATGCAACTTTTGTTATCAGAAAAATTTAATATAGTCATAGAAATCCTGAGGCAAAAAGAACTGTGAGAATAGTGAAGTTGAGCGTCAATCACAGCAGCTCCTTGTTTCCTTGATTTCCAGTTTATAACATTATGGAGTCAGAAAGATGGAGTGTGAACTAGAGTTTGAACTTGAGAACTTTCTTTTTGTAGAAAATCTTGTCTTCTCTTGGAGGCAAGATAACCATCTTAACTATCAAAGTAGAACCTCTTTATAAAGAAGTCATTATTTTTATTTTTAAGTCAACCTGATGAATTCTGTTCTGTCTTTTTAAATTCCTCTCAACATCTCTGTCCACATTGTATGGAAATAAATATCTACGTATGGTGTTTTGCAAATGTTCTAAGTCTCCTTGACTGGTTCTGAGTTCCTCGAAGTGGTGAAAGAAGTGAGAAGAATATATTTTCCTTATTTTCCATAGCAGGTAGGGT
>VBSM01003200.1:8231655-8254452 GCA_008086735.1 Cheirogaleus medius | reverse complement strand
TGTTTTCTCTAGCTCTGTAAAGAATGGTGATGGTTCTTAACACCTGGTGAAGCTATTCATCCTGTATGCCTGCGTCCACTGCCACAAGGAAGGACTACATGTCTCAGGGTGACCTACTGCCCTAAACCAAAATTGGTCCACAGTAATCAAATTATTCATGTTTTTTGGTTTTGTTTTAAGATTTTATGAGTTAAACATGATAGATCATTATGCTTTTACATTAAAGATGTTTTGAGGAGGCAGTACAGTGATTTTATGATAACTAGGCAATGTCCTCAGACTCTTAACATTTCTATCATTCTGCTTTACCATCCTCACTATAAATAATAGCATCTGTTGTTCTTTAGTTACCTCATGGCCTAACATGATTGCTAGACCCTGGAGCCATAACCCTGCAGCCCAAAAAAGAAGGGGCAGAACAGCAAAGGGAGAAGGCTTTGTATGTTGAGAAAACTACCCTTGAACAGTCTTCTAGGAAGCCGCATGCAACACTCTTGCTTATGTCTCAATGGTCACAATTTAGACACATGATAACTCCTAGCTACAAGGGAAGCTGAGAAATGTGATGACCACTTCTAGATAGCAACGTGTCAAGCTAAGATGTGGAGTTCTGTTTCTAAGGAGGAAGTAAAAAAAAAATGTGTATAGGAATATGCATTAGAAGTTTCTGTCAACAATTTAGCAAGGCCAATTAAAGCTATCTGAGGTAATTCTATGGATTCTGAGAGTATTTATCTCCCTTTGAGATGTCAAGTATTATAACCTCAAGTTTACGTAGGTCATTTTTCAAACCATGTAGAAAGCATCTGTTTCAGAAGACACTAATAGAGTAAGGATGCGCTTATAAATGGAGAAAGAGCTAGGTCTCTAATGATTCTTTGTGGGATCCAAATTGTGCCTGAAGTAAAAGCTATCCACTCCTTGAAATCAAGGCATAAAATTCATTTTACCACTAGTCTGTGGTGGATTTCTGTCATTTACAGACAAGCCTGACTAATGGAAACACCATATTATTTGTATTGCTTAAAAATACTATAGACTCCAAATATTAATGTTCTTATCTCTATGTGCTGACTTACTTAATTCCCAGTCAATTTCAATGGTTTATAATTACCTGGATAATACAGTCCCTTGCCACAAGAAGCCTCAGAATAAGTCACTTTTTGAAAGAGATTTATAAAGCCAGGCTTCCATGGGAGATGATACAGGCAGCTTTGTTTGAGCGTGTTCTCTGTATGACATATGCTATTATAGCACCTAGTGATATTGATTACCTGGAAAGCTGCAGGTTGCCCTATATTATAAAGTATTTGGTGGATCTGAAAATTAATTTCATGTTACTTCTCATCAATCAAGGTAATATTCCTCAATGAACACTTACATGCACAACCTGTTCTTCCAGGGAAAGTGCAGAGAATATGTGTATGCACCAGCAGTTGAGAATAACAATGCCAGCTGCAGTTTATTCCGGTGGGATCCAACTACTTCTGTTTTGATTCTGAGTTTTTATTTTTTTTTAAATTTTTATATTATTCTTCCAGGTAGAGAAAAGAAAAGGCTTATAAAGTAAAACAAATTACCAATGGCATATTTTTTTTTTATAAAAAGCTGAATCTATAATAAGCTAGTTCTGTAGGAGCTCCAATAATGACATTTTAAAAATTGCATGTCAATGTAATATAATTTTCAGTGGAACTTCTTTGAATTTGCATTATGCAGTTTTAGAAAGTGTCATATTACATCTTGTAATGCCATCTATCGCACATGACAAGAATTCGTGATTTTTTTTCCTTATTTGGGAATTTGTATTGTAACTATGATTGTGAAGTGGGAGTGGTGAGGCAAGTAGTTATACTCTTTTGTCAACATACTCTAGGTCATCTGCAAAAACCCTGCTATTCTATTCATCACTCTCTTTTCCACAGCATATAGTCTTGACAAATTGTACGGTAATATTGTACAAACAAATTTGCACTTGTCAGCCACAAATAAAGAAGAAACCAAATTGCCATAATACAGAGGCATAGACAGGGCCTTCAAAGTCATCCTTGAGCCCTTGTTACAGGTTCTGGCAGAATCATTCTAGCAATTCCATTTATGTTCTTTCAACCAGCTTATAGACAAACATAATAAGCCTCTTCCTTTAATTTTTCTAAATATTTATTCCATGTTTTATAGTAAAAGTAAAGAAAATACATTTTGAGGCAATTGAAAAGCGAGTCTACCAAAATATTTTTAAATAGACAGTTGATTACATTTGTCTAATTTGTCTAACCCTGTTTATTGGAAGCTCCAGACAATTGCTGAATGCACTATATTTCCGGATGGATGGACCAGAACTTTGATTTGGTGGGAGGCAGTGAAGCAAATAGCCTATAGAGCAGAAAGAACCTGAACGTTAAATGAATCCCAGTTCTGGCTCCCACTAACGTGGGTAATTATTTATCTTCTTTGTGCTTCAGTTTCCTCATCTCTAAAAATGAATGGAAATACAACATTGAATTTAATACTTGGCATAATAAATAGTAACTAGTAATAGTTAAGTTAGAGTAATAATTATTACATAATTAGTTAATAAATAGTATCTCAAAATTAAAAGATGTGAATTACAACGCCAACTTTGTCATCAGGTTATGTCAATTTAGGAGGAATAAAAATAATATTTATTTTATTTTAAAGGCTGCTCTACTAATGTAAGCAGCAATTTAGGTCCTTTATATGTATCATCTTATTGTTTCAAGTGAATAAATGGTTTTACTACAACTTTTGGAAGCATCCTATTCATTTTACAAGCAAATAACAAATATTAGTGACTTGTTCAAGGTCACGTAGTATTAGAGTCAGATAAGACACCTAAATGCGGTAGGTAACCACATTCCCTATCTGAAAATGTGGAAGATCAGAAGATCTCTGGATGTTTTTTAAAAAAAATGTGCTTTAATTTTATTATCTGCATATATTTTTAATTATTGGGTCTATAAAACTGTTTTTACTTTAGATTAGTCTTATATCTCTTGAAAAGTAACACTTATTTTCATTATATAAATAACAGGTATGCTTTGTGGAAATTTAAGACAATGTAAAATAGAAAAGTAGAAACAAATAGCATATAGCCACATAACACAGAGACAAGCTTCATTATGTTTCTGACTATTCAAGTAAATAAATAAATTGTATACAGTGCATATTTCACTAAAAATTACATAGAAATATTTTTTAGGTTAATAAAAATTCTCACAAATGTAATTTCTATGCCCTGTAATATTTCTCTTGGTAATATACTTTAATTTAAATAATTCTCTACAGCTTGGCATTCATGAGTTTGTGTTTTGTTTTTCACAATTTGCATAAGGAAGATAATTATAATAAAATCACAATACTTTCTTCTATAGTTAAGTATGTGAATACCTGTTTCAAAAGACTCTTCTTTGGGGATAGTCAGCACATTTTTGTATTTGATAATCTTTAGTTCTGTATCTTGTCTTTAGCATACATTCTGATACTGCTCACACGGGTGCTAACATTCTTTGTTGCAATCTAGTGTATTTGTTATTTACTTAGGAAATTAGAAATATTCCTTCTGCTTGACATGCCTGAAATTCTTTCTCACATAAGATGTATCTTTAAACTTATCATTCATGTTTGGAGTTTCTGTAATTATATTAATCAGTAATCATGAACATGAAGAACCAAACTACTTCTTACAGTGATGTAGAGTAATTTACTTTGCTAGGTTTATGAACACGCTTAGTAATACTGAGAAAATGTTGTCTAAATTATCATTTATCCACACACATATATTAGATATACATTACAAAATAAAAACCAAGGGGAGCTATCTGCCTCAAAAAACCAAGTAAAATAGGACACACAGAGAACACAGGCACATCCAGTATGTATGTAGATACCAGTTGTATATACACACAAAGCATATTGCCAGTGATCTTTGAAACCATATATACAACCCATAGACACAAACACACATACATGCGTATGTGTATACTTATATGTACACTGCAGCAAGAGCACTATTGGAGAGATTCACACAAGAATCAGAATACTTATGTAATTATACTTTTCATTGCATACTAAAACTATATATTTATTTGAAATCCAGGTGGAGCAAGTTCCAAACTGAAAGAAAGTTTTTCCACATTATTATTATTTGTTTGCTGATAGACTCATCTCTGTAGAACAATATGTCTAAATGTATAAATTGAAATAAAGTATCTTTGGAGTGGTATTGCAGGAGGGTGGGGAAGCATTAGGGGTAGAGGCAGATTTTAAAGAAAAATTTGTTTTTGAGCAGCTGCTTCAAATCATTTACCCATCAAATATGTATTGGAAAGTGCATAATGAATTCAGTTAAGAATGCTAGAATCAAAAACGTGTTAATGAATTTCATTAAGCAGTAAACCATTCAAATTCTTATTTTTTCTCTTCTTTATCATTTCTATTTGGTGGTTTAGATTTGATCTAAAATTTAGTAACACTTTGAAAAGACAAGACCAACACATACATACATATTCACATACACACACACCCACATATTCAATGTGCCTTTAGGTTTTCAGATTTTCAAATTTTCTCATTAAAATACATGTATTTTTGTGTATGAATTCCTAAAATATGGTACTAAAATAGAAATAGTTGTAACTTTTAAGTATTGCTAGTATTGAATGGCATAATTTTTTTCTCTTATATCTTATTTATAACGAATCACTTCAAATTTTAGTCCAAAACATGTATAACATTTAATTATCCCTTTTCCTTGTTTTTCTTCTTAGATAAGGGTGTTTAGTATGCATCTAGAATGCACTCTTATATTTTCTTTCTTATACCTCCAATATCTTAGAGATGTCATAGTTTAATATGGTTTACAACTGTGGTCCCCAATCTCTGGTACCAGTCCATGCCTGTTAGGAACTAGGCCACAGAGCAAGAGGTGAGGATTGGGAGAGTGAGCGAAGCTTCATTTGTATTTATAGCCACTCCCATCGCTTGCCATCCACCCCTCTCCCATCCTTGTTTGTGGAAAAATTGTTTTCCATGAAACCAGTCCCTGATGCCAAAAAATGTGGGGACCGCTGGTTTACAAAACTTAGGAAAAACATTGCTTTCTGTCTGGAGTCTAAGCTATATGAAGTTAAGGCACATTTTAACAACACCATCGTCTGGTAGCCAATCTCACTCTTTGGTAACCTACTTAAAGTCCCTTTTGTTAAATTATCTCATATTTTCATATGCAAAATCATTTCAACAGAGAAAATTATATAAAGTCAGGATGAGACATAAGGACCCAAATGTCAGGCTATAAAGAAATTATTGAATCTAACTAGCAAAAGTAGAGGGAAACAGTTGTGCCTGATGATAATGATCAACACATATAAGTCTTAAACTATGATCTAGTTTATGAGGATACATGGTAGGGTGGCCTTTTGTCATTGACTCACTTAGTCATTAGGCTTGCCTTTTGTTATTATGTTTTTCACTTAAAATGAATTTAACATATTTTATAATCTGATTTCAGCTGAATACAAAGCTTTGGTTGGAAATTTGTGGTAAGAGAAGAACAGGAATAATACCTTGAGCTGTTCAGGGTCCCTAAGATGTAGGGATGTCCTTATATTTGAAACATGATGTCAGTGCCCTATCTACCTCCTTGACAGCCACCATATCTGTCCAGGTAAGAAAATTACTTTTATCTCTAAACACATGTAACTCTGCCTGAGCCCAATCTGGAAGTGCCTTTCATGGCATTAATGCCCCTCTGCCTTCCCACTGGCAGCCCTAAACCAATAACCAATAATGGCTGGTGAATATATACCCCAGCTCTGTCTCTTGCTTGGGGTAAGTCTGAGTGTTCTACACTATGTCCCACAGTTTCCTGGTAGGATGGATCCCATTCCTGTAGTAACATTGGGTTCCTTCCCTTACCTGGTTTACTTCCCCACTTCCCTACTCCTGGCTTCTGGAATCATCTGACAAATAAACCACCTGCACTTATATCTTTGATGTATACAATCATTTGTTAAACAAAAATGCACTAATGCTGAACATGTACTAGATACTGTTCTGAGCTCTGGGTTTTATAGCAATGAATTAAATAGACAAATCCTTGCTCTTGTTCTGATATGGTAATGGCTGAGTGGGGAGTCAGGAGTCTAACTAGAATAAAAAAATAGTTTGTTGGATGTAAGAAGTCCTATAGAGGAAAATAAAGTGCTATAAAGAGAAGAGGATAGGGAATGTGTGTGCACAGAAATTCAAAATCGGACACTCCAAGAATGCTCTATTAGGAAGGTGACTTTGAAGAATAACAGAATGAGGGATTGAGCCATTCCATTATCTGGGGGAAAGGACATCACAGCCCGAAGCACTGCCTTTGAGCAATAGCAGTCATAGAATGTTCAAGGACCAGAGGTAAGACTGGGGTAACTGAGTAAAGTAAGCAAGCAAACTCAGCGAGAATGGTGGGAGAGGTTAGGAAAATGTCCAGTGACAGGGAGGGACACTCACATGAGGTAAAGCTCTGTTTGTGCAGAACTTTTCTTGCTGTTTCTCCCCTTCAGAAAAGAGCACCTATATTTGGACTTTTCCTTTCCTTGCAAATGAATTTCAGGTACCTATTTTGGCTTATGTCAAATTAAATATGGTGATTGGAAGGATTGCTAAATGATTGTAGCATATAGAAATCCAAATCTTGGAACTGCCATAGTAAATTCCTTGGTCTGTATATTCTGGATAATTATGAGAAGCCTTTTAGAATTGGTATTAGTATTTTCAGATTTCAGCTTATATTTTATGTTTTAGTTTAAAAAACAATAATAACAACCAATATTTATTGAGGTTTTTCTCTGTGCTAAATTCATGTAATTTTCCCAGAAATTCAATAAGGAAAGTATATTGAAGAGCTGAGAACACTGAAGCTCTGGTTACAATAAACTACATGTCCCAAAGCTCACAGCTCTTAAACTTTGGAACCAGGACTTGAATTTATATCATCTGATTCCATTATATACATTATAAACCATTCTGAAACTGAAACATAAATAAATATCCCAAACAAATCTTTCCAAATACTTCCTTCTTTTACCATTTTATGCTAAGATCTCAGTACTATAGACTCTAAGAGATGACTAAAATTGTATACATGTCAAGAGTTGTATGAAAGGTAATTCAAGAAAGCATGGTTGCCTTCATTATTAAACCTTAAAGCTGCAATGTGTCTACATCATAGGAAAAAAATGATATTTCTGTATTGACTATATTTATATTCTGAGATAAATATGAACAATATTGCAAAGCCTTCAGTGTCAAGATCTGTTATTCCTGAACTATATATTTTTCATAATCTGACATACTTTCTACTTTCAAAAAAATTATGGGAGTCAGTGCCCCCCTCGGTTTTTATCAATCAGGACAGAACATACCTCTTACTTGACTTACAGTTTAACTACATATCAATAAATAATCACATTAACCTTTATCTTATTTCCTCATTGGCTGTCTAGTCAGCAAAGTATTGATCTTTTCTTAAGATTCTGCTTACAGTACATGATTGTTCCCTTGGCTTTACTCCCAAATGTTTTTAAAACCTTAATAGTGTACTTCCCTGTTAGATGTCTTTATTCGCCTTTTAATAAGCCTGCTTGCTTCCTATAGTAATACTGCATCTGCTGTACAATCATATTTATCAGAGAGACAGCAGGATATGAAAGAAATGTAAAAAAAAAACCAAAAAACCAGTGCTTGAGCTGAATTTAATATGAGAATTCAAATAAAGGTGCCAATAAAATTCGCATTTTAATACAACCATTAAACACATGCAGAAAGCAAAGTACCTCAGTGGATAATATAAATCATCATTAAATCTGCATTAATTTAGCCCACTCAAATATTCCCTCAAGTCCTAAATGCATCATTACAAATGGCAAAGAAACAGAATTTCACTTCATATTTCAGTCTATTAGGTCTAAGAATGAAAAGAATTGGGACTCTAAAACATATATCCCATGATATGTCTTCATTATCTTCCAATAATGTCCACCATGACAGCTGGTTGCAAGCACTGTCACAGGACAGGATTGAATCCTATGACTGGGAAAAGCAGATAAGTGGAGGTGGAGAAGAGAGGAACCTACTGAACAGGTGCCCACATTACCTCACTAGAGCCATCTTTCCCAATTCACTCATCTGTGTACCACCTTCACAAATTTGCCATTTTCTATAGCACATCTACTGGTATTTATTTCTGGACTGGCTAATTCAGCATCAGGGAGCCAAGTTTTGCTCCACTAGAGATTTGAGCAAGCGGTCTTTCTCATACCTTAATAGAAATTATTTTGATATAATAAAGAAATCAATTTAAACAAGATTTCCACATCTGAATGAGAAAATATTTTATTGAATTTATTATTTTAACAGAAATCACTGATTTGAAATAGCTTCAATTAACAGTGAACTGAAACCATTCCAAATTATATATGCATTCTTTGTATTATATAACTTTTCTACTCTTAGATATTGAAACTTTCTTGGATGGAAACTGATCATTAAGATAATTTAAAAATTTTAGATGGCAAATTTAAAAATATATATATTCCATTGGTATTATTATTAATATATGAACTATATTCAGACATATATATTAGTGAGATATATCCACTATTAGCAGATAATAAAATTTCTGTCTGGGAGAAAAAAATCTCATAAATAATCTTATCCAAGCTTCTAAGTCTAAGATGTATAAATGCCCCAGTGATCTTATGTGACTTACCCAAGTCACATTGCAAATAAGTGACAAAATTGTGATTAGGCACAAGATCTCTGACATTTATGTGGGTAAATGATTTTCTCTAGGGCCAGGCAGACTTATTTCTGATTCTGTTTTCTCATCTATTAAATGAGAATAATAACAATAACAATGAAAATAATAATATCAATACTATCTAATTTAAAGGTTTCTCTGAGGATTATAGAAAAGTGACTGGAACATTTTGGAGATTCAGTTAAACATAATTATCTCGTCGTTTTTTTCTATTTATCCCAGTTTCTACTTTTCTATCATTTCTGATAATGGCCAGGAAAGAAATCCCATAAATTAATTAAAAGCTATCAAGACTAATCACGGCAGCAACAAAAATAAATAAGTGGGGACTGATCAAATTAAAAAGCTTCTGCATAGCCAAGGACACTATCATTAGAGCAAAGAGACAACCTACAGAATGGGAGAAAATATTTGCATGCTACACATCTGATAAAGGGCTGATAACTAGAATCTATATAGAACTTAAGAAAATTAACAAGAAAAAACCAAACAACCTCATCAAAAGTTAGGCAAAGGACACAAATTTTTCAAACTTTTCAAAAGATGACAGAATAATGGTCAGTAAACATATAAAAAAGTGCTCAACCTCTCTAATTATTAGGGAAATTCAAGTCAAAACCACAATGAGATAACATCTAACTACAGCGAGAATGGCCTTTATCAAAAAATCCCCAAACAACAAATGCTGGCATGGATGTGGAGAGATAGGAACACTGTCACACTGCTAGTGGGACTGCAAATTAGTACAACCCCTTTGGAAAGTAATTTGGAGATATCTTAAAGAACTAAAAATAGAAATACCATTTGATCCAGCAATCCCACTACTAGGCATCTACCCAAAGGAAAAAAAACAAAACAATCTATAATAGAGATATCTGCACTCGATTGTTTATGGCAGCACAATTCACAATTGCAACGATGTGGAAACAACCCAAGTGCCCATCAATACATTAGTGGATTAATAAAATGTGGTATATGTATACCATGAAATACTACTCAACTACAAAAAACAATGGTGATCTATCACCTCTTATAGTACCCTGGATAGAGCTGGAGACCATTCTTCAAAGTGAATTATCACAAGAATGGAAAAACAAGCACCATATGTACTCCCCATCAAATTGATACTAACTGATCAATACTAATGTGCTCACATGGAAGTAATATTCATGGGGTGCCAGTTAGGTGGGAGGGAGGTGCCGGGGGTGGGTAAACTCACGACTAATGGGTGCGGAGTACACTGTATGGAGGAAGAGCACACTTGTAGCTCTGGCTTGGGTGAGGCAAACACATTATATGTAAACAAAATGTTTGTACCTTCATGATATTATGAAATTAAATAAATAAATAAATAAATACATTATAAAAATGAAAATAAAAAAAGACTATAGGTTCCTAATTCAAATGATGAATAAACAAACCTGAGTACAGATAAACGCCCTGGATATATACTAAGAATACATTTAGAAAAGTTTCTCAGTTATCAGACTCTCATAAATCTTTTACATCTCTATTTCTGTTTTTTGGTTACCCTTGATTATCTTAATAACCAAACTTTCATCCTTTTTTGTCCACATCTTTTGCTAAAGGCTTCTTGCAGTATGTCCCCTTCCACAATGCGCCAAAGTCTGATTACAAAATATTAAATAAAAGAATAATAATAGACCCTAAAGAGGCAAAAACATCATTAGGTTCAGTCTGTCTTCTCCACGATTAATCATTATTGGAAATTCTTCATAAAATTCATCAAGAAATTTTTTTAATTTCTCAATGGTTGCTTCTCTTTATATGTGTAATTGCATTGATGATAACTAGCTTCTGAGTTAGTTCACAATTTTCTAGACTAAAATGGCTCTGTACATAACTTTCTCTTTCGGTACTCCCAATTAGGCTTTTGTTCATCAGAAAACAAAAAAATAGAAACCACATGTAAATGAAGAAGATATAAAATATTGTGGAAAATATGTATTCAAATACAAGTAAATATATGAAATCTAATCCAGATGTGCTACATGAAAACAGAATATTACTCTCCCTATTTCTATGTTACCATTTGTGCCCTGTTGACTCCGAGCCATCAGAGAACAGATTTATATTCAAGAAGAGAAAAGGAAATTTAACTCACAGAGCACCTATGTGTCAGAGCTAATGTAAATCATTCTGAGAACGTAATACTACTTAATCCTCTCAACAACTTTATGATAGCATTCAAATCTAAGAAAACTGAGGCTGATGGAGGCTCATACACATCTGCTATTACATGACCAGTAAATCATGAGGTCAAATTATTTGCTGCTTTTTACATTCTATCATGCTACTAATGTGGTATCTACATACTTATTCATGTGAGTATTTTAAAGATTTCTCACCATTTTAGGTTCTGTTGATTTAATTAACTAGATAATTTTCAAAAGCATACATTAAGCATGCTTATGATGCAAAACATTGGCAGAATAAAGTCTTGAAAATATGTGTTCCATCTCACATCTTTACTAAATATAAGTATTTAACAGAATATCAGGAAATGTGAGGGTTCTTTGTTAACACACCTTATAAATCCAAAATATTGTAGTCAAGATAGGTTTAATAGATGCCCTGAAGAAAAGTATAATAATAGTCGATTGGTTTCACAGTTTTAGTTTTAAAGAAACGTAAATGTAACACACACACACACACACACACACACACACACACAAACACCCCTACCATATTGGACCTAAAATATTCTATTGACAACACCAAGATTATATTTGGAAGCCTAAGAAACAAAAATAAAGTCATCTTAATCCTCTATCTCAGTTTTAAATTTCTTATGTACTCCAGATGTATTAACATTGGTTTTTCCTTCTCTGCCAATGTTTAATAACGATTGCTTTAGAGAAAATCTCCCTAGAGACAAATCTGAGGTGAGATTTCTAATAGAAAATCTGTCACTGTGAACCTCTGTTGTTGCCTGCTAAAATGCAACACAGCACCTAGGAAGACATTAGTTAAATAATTTTACCTTACCCTGACTGACACATCGCTAAGGAGCCAAAGGTACTAATTTTTACTATAAACTAAAAGCACCTAAACAAGATGACACTCACCATGTTAAAAATAAAGTTGAATATATCACTAAGAATATTTTTGAAAGTAAAAGATAAATCTTACAACTATTTGTATTCTTTTGGCAGACATTCACATACCAGGAACCATGCTAGTTATGGTGTCATTTGCAGAAATATTTGTTCCATGTTAAGCAAAATATCATCTCCACTTCAGCAGGAGATCTTGGCACATAATTAAGTTGGTCCTTTTCAGAAAGTTTGCAACATTGTCATCTATTTATTGATAAAAAGGAAATCCCATTTTTAATGGGATTTCAAGTCTAGTAAGGTTTTTATTTTAAAGATAGCTCATATTTTTCCTAAATACTCTCTAATGTCTATCTTTTTTTTATTAACTGTGAAAACACATATTACTTCAGTACTCAAGTCTTAGAATTCTTTACTTCTATCTCTAAAGGCAATTAAATTACACTGATTTAGTTTCAACCTCCTTTCATTTCCACAACTAAATTCCTAGACCGGGGCCTCATATAACCTTATATAATAAGAGTAAAATAAAAGAAAATAATACTACCTTTATAATTCTGATCTGGTTAGGTTCAATCATCTAAACAGTCAGGAGCCAAGATGGCAGACTAGAAGTAACCTGCACAAGCCACTCTCAAGGAGAGGATTGAAAGTTCCAAGTACCTGCCCACTTATATATGGACCTTAGTGGAGAGAGCATTGTAAATCATTAGAGAAGTGATGGGAGACAGACTGAAGGGGGAGACAGGGTGATTTACTCATAAAGATTGGAAGGTACTAGGGGAGGCGTACACATGTGGGGAAGGACAGGAGAAGAAAACTATGGGGCTCCATGCTTCCCCTGTGGACACTGCAACCTGAGCTGTGAGAGGAACACTATCACCATCAAAATCTTCAGAACTAAACAGAGAGCTGTTTGGAGACTGTGCAGTGACATTGCACTGGACAGTGGGCACAGCAGGGACCCAGTGGCTTCTGTTTCCAGGTTGCTGTAACTCATACCATTCTGATGAGCTCTTGGGTCCAGAGTGCCTGGTCTACACAGGGATCAGCTTCACTGCAACTCCCTCCACATCACCCCTACTAGGCCAGAGAGGGAGCAGGGAGAGCAGATGCTCTTGCATGCCCCCTGCCTTGGAGCCAAGTGGCCCTCCTCCTCATGAGAGATTAGAACAGAATAGGCAACACTGATGCCATCTGAGAAACCCTACGGCAACTGCCCCAGCAGGACCTAATGCAGGAAGAAAGTCCCAGCTGCACAGCACTGCAGCCCATTTCCAAGGCTCTCACAATGCTGCCCAGCCCTGTGGCTCTATCCCCAATGTTTCTACAATGCATGCTGACCCCGTGGCCCCTCCCCAATAGTTCCTACCAGCCACCTGGCAGGACTAACCCCTGCAGTCCAATGCTCCCTATGGACACAACAGCCATGTGCCCCCATTGTATCTGGACCCCATGGATGAAGCATATACCTGTAGCCCTGACACCTGTGATCACTGCCTAGATAGCCTTGCCCAGTTGCCACTACCACCACCATGGCTAGACCTTGGCAAAGCTATCTTCAACCACAGTCTCCATGGAAAAGGACTCACCCAGGCTCCCACCTGTACTGAGAGAAGTTTGAGATGAGAAAAAAACAGCAAAATAATTCTGGCAACATGAAAAAACAAGCTGGTTTAATACAGCCCAAAGGTTCATAATAGATCCATACCATTGAACCCCAACCATAAGGAAATCATTGAAATGTCAAAAATGGAATTTAGAATATCGATGGAAAATAAGAATAGGATGGGAGAGAAGGCTGAAAACCAACACAAAGAAACCAAAAAAAAAATTACAGGACATAAATAAAAAATGAAAACGTCACTAAAGAGATAGACAACATAAGAACGGATATAACATAACTTAACAAAATGAAAGAGTCATTTAGGGAACTTCATAATCAGCAGAAAGCTTAGGCAACATGTTAGACCAAACAAAGAAAGAGTCTTTGAGCTTGAAGACAAGGCTATCAAACAAATCCAGTGAAAGATGCATAAAAAAACAATAAAGGAGAATGAACAATCTCTCAGAGAAATATGGAACTATGTGAAGTGAGTCAACATATGAATTATAGGTATCCCAACTGAGAAAAACTAAAAGGAAAAAGCACAGAAAACCTATTTGACAGAAGTATTGAGGAAAACTTTCCTGGTACTGTCAGAGATTCAGATAAAAGATGGTCATCAAACATCAGGAATATTCATAACAAATATGACATCTCCAAGATACATAGTAATCAACCTGACCAAAGTCAAAAATAAAAGAGAATGTTCTACAAGCCTCAGGATGAAAACAACAACTAATCTACAAGGGAAAACCCATGAGGCTAACAGCAGACTTTTTAGCAGAGACTTTACAAATGAGAAGTGATTAGGGTCCTATTTTTAGTCTTCTTAAGCAGAACAACTGCCAGCCAAGAATTTTGCTTACTGTAAAACTAAGTTTCATAAATGATGGAGAAATAAAGATTTTTCCAGACAAGCAAACACTAAAGGAATTTGCCCCTACTAGACCTGCACTACAGGAAATGCTCAAAAGTGCAGTATTCGCAGAACAGTGCAATAGATACCTACCAGTATAAAAACTCCCAAAAGTTAAAGGCCACAGCTCCAATAAAACAATAGCACAAGAGAGAAAACAAAACAAAAAGGTGTCAACCAACATGATGAATAGAATAGAATCTCACATGTCAATACTAACACTGAACGTGAATAGTCTTAATGTGTCACTTAAAAAATAAACACTGGCTGAATGAAGGAAAACATACAATATAATTATATGCTATCTCCAAGAATCCTATCTAACTTGCAAAGACCCACACAGACTCAAGTTAAAGATATGGAAAAAAATATTCCACACAAATGGAAATGAAAAGTGAGCAGGTGTAGCCATTCTCATTTCAGATGAAATAAACATTAAATCAAAAATGGTTAAAAAAAAAAAGACAAAGATAGTCATTACATAATGGTAAGGAGAGCAATTCTACAAGAAGACATAACAATCCTAGATATATATGCATCTAAGACAGGAACTTCCAGATTCATAAAACAAATTCTACTAAGCAATGAAATAAATGGCAGCATCACATATTGCCAGGGACTTCAATACTCCACTGACAGAACTGGACAGATCATCAAAGCAGAAAATCAATAAATGCTAGATTTAAATGGAATTCTAAAACCAATGGACCTAACAAATATTTATAGAACATATACTCAAAACTACTGAATATATATTCTTCTCATCTGCACATGGGACATTTTCCAAGATTAATCATATCTTAGGCCACAAAACAAGTCTCAGCAAATTTAAAAAAATAGAAATCATACCATGTATTTTTTCAGACCACAGCAGAATAAAACTAGAAATCAATTCCAAGAGAAACTTCCAAATCTTCTCAAGTCATGGAAATTAAACAACCTGCTGCTGAATGATACTTCAATTATTCATTAAATCAAGATGGAAGTAAAAAATTTCTCAAAATGAATGACAAAGTGAACAGAAGCTTTGAAAATCTAGGGGATAAGACAATAGCAGTGCTAAGAGGAAAGGTCATAGCCTTATATGCTAACATCAAAAAGATTGAAAGATTGCAAATTAACAACCTAATGCCACATCATGGAGAACTAGAAAAAGAAAAACAAACCAAACTCAAGGCCAGAAGAAAAAAAGAAATAACAGAGCTCAGAACAGAACTAAATGAAATGGAAAACAAAAAGCAATACAAAAAATCAACAAAATAAACAGTTGGTTTTTTGAAAAGATAAACAAAATTGACTGACCACTAGTCAGATGAACCAGAAATAGAGGCGGAATGATTCAAACAACCTCAGTTAGAAATGAAAAGGGAAACATTACAATTGATAACACAGAAATACAAAATATCATCTGAATACTATGAAAACCTCTGCACACACTCTAGAACATCTAGACGAAAAGGATAAATTCCTAGAAACACATAACCTCCCAAGCCTGAATCTGGAAGAAATATTAATACTGAAAAGACCAATCATGAGCAGTAAGATTGAAGCCATAGCAAAAAAATCTCTTCCCCAAAAAACAGCCTCTCACCAGATCAATTCACAACCAAATTTTACAAGACCTTCAAAGAAGAACTGATACCCATACTACAGAAATTATTTCATAAGACTGAGAAAAAGGTAATCCTCCCTAACTCATTCTACAAAGTCAGTATTACCTTGATACTGAAGCCAGGAAAGGATGCAACAGAAAAAGAAAAGTATCCACTGGTAGAGACCTGGTGTTCCCTTTTGGGGGTGTCCTCTCGCTTTGATTCTTCATACTTCCAGATATCTTTTGCTGATTCCTTCCCATTTGGAGCAGCTGTTGCTTCTTGATTTGGGATTTTCTTTTGTTTAGATAATGACAGGACTGGTTTAATCTTTGAGCCAGTAGGCGGTGCTCCTGGGTAGGAATTGACCACACCCTGTATGATGAGTCAGTAGATGCAGTAAAAGGGTGTGCAAATTGATCTTCCTGTCAGTAGGTCGGTGCTTGTTGGGAGGAGCAGGCTACAGTGTTGATTTTGGGTCCTATAACCAGCTCTAGTTCCTCTAGTGCCTCGGGTGGTCTGTGAGGCCCTGGGACTTCCAGGTGTGTCCTTATTCTCCACCTCAGCAGAGGTGGGTGGGGGAAGTAAGGCTGGGAGGGGCTGGGTTGGGTGAGCCTGCACTCAAGCACCACAAATGTTGTTAGCAGGGGTCAAAGGTCTATTCCCCACATCTGGGAAAAGCTGCCAGGGAGGGGCTGAAGTGACCCCACTCAACCACAAAGTCTTCTTGTGGAGGTGGGGCTGTTTGAGACCTGTAGTCTGACAGTCTGGAGCAGGCCTCACTCCCTTCCACCTTCTCCTAATCCACAGTTTGTCCCAGGCCTCTGCTGGCAGACAGGACCTCAAGCCAGCTGAGCTCCCCCATGACTGTGATGTGGGCCGGGAGGTTTCCTGTTCATGGAAGGAGGGATACCCGCAAGTTTGCCGCAGCCAGGACCCACACTACACTTTCCCCTGATCTGCCCCAGCAGGCATCCACACCTGCTGAGATTAATTCACAAATAACCCCTCTGTAACCTGGGGTGATTCGATCAAGACCTGGATGTATGGGATCTGGCCTGCAGGCCTGTGCCCCAGGCCAGGAGATCAATCCCTGACCATGCCAAGAAGAAGGATGCTGGTCTCAAGACACCCATGGAGTGCCCAAGCTGTTTCAATGTCCCTCTGCTTTGGGGTTTGCCCTGCTATACTGGAGTTGCCAGGCAAGCAGTACCAGGAAGGGCTGGTGGCCAGGAAGCTCACAGTGCAAGCACCCCTCAGTCTGCTGCAGGACCCCAACAGGAAAGTTGTGAGCACTGTTCCCTGTGGAAGCCTCCATGCAGTGGCTCAATTTTCTCTCTTGGCAGCCACAGGTAGGGGAGTGGAAGGGGGGAATAAGGGTCTAGGTGGAGGAAGATCCTCATACTGTTCACTGTTCGTCTCCGACCCTCTCAGGGAGGCCGTCCACCCAGTATGACCGGGCTCTGGAGTCATGCACAACACCCAGGATCCACTGGATCCCTGTGGCTCCTGCAGTCTGGACTGGAGTGGGAAAATGTGTGGAAATGAGCAAGACAGGACCTGAAAGTTAGAGGCTCCATAGGGAGGACAAAGGCACCCAGTGGGTAGAGAAGCATTAGGGTGCCTGCCCTCTGGCTGTAGTCTGTGGGGTAGGAGGTATGTGTGGGGGGGCGTGGTTTGGGGAGCCTGATGCCCTTTTCACAAGAAGCTCTCCACTTACTGGTGGCAGCAGTCTCTGAGCTGGTGTTGGCAATTCTCTCCAGCAGCTCGGGAGTCCCTCAACAGGCTGAGATGAGAGGGACGGGGACTTTAACTGCTCCACCTATACTTCTTGCTGGTATCCAAGCCTCTCAGGGCTTAATCTCTGCTGATGCCTTTCTCTTTCCAGTTCTGCTTTGCAACCTCTTCCTGTGGAGTCTCCTGTAGGTTCAGGCACCCTTCCTTCAGATCCTCATCTCATCTATGTTTGTCTGTTTGTCTTTTCTCTTTCATCTAAAACGTCTCCTTGCAGAGACACTGGCTGGTGGCGTCTTTCATCTGCCATCTTGTTCCACCTCTATATTCATTTACAAATGAGAAAATAGTAGAGATCTGAAGAAATCTCCCCAATTTATGAAGTTTAAAATCAAGAGCAGAGCTCTGCTCCTAGAAACTGCAGAGCTCATGAACTCTGTTCGTGCAGCTGCCCAGTTACACAGCCACAGAACACTCTCTCCTACTGTTAAAGAGGCAATCACATTGTACAGGTATGACAGACAGGTGGTTCTATATATTTAAACCTTCTTACAATTTGTCAGTTTTGCACACTAATCAAGCCCAAACTATTTAATTTATCAGGATAAAATGCAATACTTACATAAAAATAAAATAACATACATATAAACACACACATAAAAGGAAACTAAAGTCCCAAAGTCCAGATTTAGGGGAGAACTGTTTTACAAGTTTGACTGAACCAAATAAAGTCTGTATTTTTAAAATTTCTTTTCTTCACTCATTCCTCAAATATTTATTTATACCAGAGGCTGTACTAGGTAGTGCATATATGTTAGGAAATAGAAGATATATATATAATCAGTCCTCTAGAACTTATAACTTGGCCACAAGACGTTAGATTTCATCATGTCCTTTAAAAAGGCAACAACATAAATGTGTTACACTGAATATCTGGCAGAATGTATATGAACTCGTTACAACTGTGGGGGAGGGGATATTTTAGAAGTTGACCATAAATGAACAGTGTGAACTTTGTGATTTTACTTGCTTTTAATCAAATATGATATTACAATACCAAAGCAGGCATAGAGCAATGGAGAACAGTGAAATTAGCAGCACATCATCTGACTAAAAGTGCTACATTCTTTTCCATAGATCATAACCAAAGCACAGAACTTGGGAATCTTTCAGGGAGGGATATAAAGCTGATTAACGGAATGGAAACTACAGTCCAAGTAGAGATTAACAAAAACAGAATTACTTGGCTAAAAGAAGGTGGTGAAAAAATTTAATTTGAGAGTCCTTAAACCAGACTTTACCCAAAGGATAGTGTTAGGTTATTCACAATTTCTATTGAAAAGGATGAAACAAGAAAGTACACTTAATTTATTTTATACTATGAGGATTTTATCTAGATATAAAGAAGTAGTTATTTTTTATATGTTTGTTTTCTGGTTTGTTTAGATTGGGGATGATTAATGTGACCCTACTTTAATCTGATGACCTTCAATAACCATCACCCAGAAGAATATTTAATGAACTTTATAACAATATATGTACTGGAGATGGAACTAAGTGGACTTGACATTCTCAGCCCTGTGTTTTCTTGTGGCTTAGAAATGCATTCTATGTTAATTCAGCAAGATGGTTAGTGAACACTTTCCATCTGTCAGTCAGATGCTGAAAATTACTGAGTCACTGCATTGAGCCAAAAACAAAACAGATTTTGCACTATCAAGAAGCAGTAAATTCCAGCTGTGAAAATTGAATAGCAAGAAGAAAGCTTTGGAATTTAAGGTTGGCATCACCACCCCCTCACCCTACACCAATAGCGCTTGGAGGATAGTCATACCTTTAGCCAGTAGAGTCACATGTAATTACTTTGGGTTTAATTACTCTAAAGAATTTTTCATCATGTACATTTCTTACATTTGTTTCCCTGCCAACCAATACAGCATTTAGTGCCAAGACTTCATCTTCCAAAAAAAAAAAAAAAAAAAATCTGGACAATTCAAGCTCAGTGGTCAATTACTAGGTTTCATAAAACAAGAAAAAGAAAAAGGAATGCTTTCTTGTCATTAAAATTTTTAATAAACTGGAACAAAGCATAGTGTTAATAACATTCATGATAAAGTTCCTGAAAGCATGCTAAGAGTAAGTAATATTAGAATGAACAAATATTCTCTTTTCAAAAGCCATTCATGCTTTAATCTAATAGTCATCTATTCATCCAAAATTAATAAGAATAATTTATAATATAATTCTAGAATAGATTCTCTCTACTAATATCTACTAATAGATATTCAGTATTAGTTACTCTGTTTAGATTGGGAGGAACTTTAGAATAAGAATACAAGATAGACATCATTTTATAAAGTACTATTAGATTTCTCTAAATGGCTTGTATAAAACACAGAATAAGAGCCTGAGGAATGTCTCCATTCCCCCCAAATGTTCCTACAGTGGAAAAAATATATATATACACACACATACACATGGTAATCCAGACATTATCATGGAAGGCAACAGAAATCTTGAGCTGCCAGCATAAAAAACATCAATAAAATATTTATGTCATAAGAGACATAATATCACAAATATCACTAGAAAAGTTTCAGGAAGAAGAAAATATATGATCTAAACATTCGAATCATGTCCATGTTAATTCATTCAGTTAGTTAAGAAATGTTTACTCCACATCTATTATGCTCCAAATGAAGAATACCATTTCTGTTCTAAGGGGTTCAACCCAGTAGAAAGTTGACCTTGAAGACTAACATGCTTTAGTGTCTACTGAAGAAATCTGAAACATATTCCTCATAGAATTCTCTACCAGGATCTGAAAATTTAAAATCAAGAAAGAGGTCAGGAAGAAAGGGTGAGTGGGCAGGGATCCTTTGAGAAAGATAATTTGGCACAGATCTTTTTGTCCAGTCAAAATTATATGAAAAGTTTTCCCAGACCACAAAAACAAATATTCTAAAACAAAAATTTAATGAATCATAGATTATTTATAATTTTTCTCAAGTTTTGAAGGTAAATTGAGCATTTTTATATAGATCACTAACATTCACTTATTTAAATAAAATTATACAAACTGTCCCATAGAGCCATTGTCAGGAACAGGATAAATGATTACTTGCATCTACTATGGAATATATGTAGTCCTGCTTTTAAAAAACTAAATTTCAGTTGTCATGTTTAAATTTTTACCTGGATTCATGATAAACTATGGCCTAAATTTCTTATTGAAAATTCTGCTTCCTCAGTGAACTTCACCAGGCTCATAAGCATTCATGAAATACAATACTCATCAAAAGTCATAGACATTTAAAAAAAGAAGACAATTTCCAAAAAAGTTCCACTATCAAAATATAATATAAATAAAATGAGATAATCTTGGCACATCAGGAAAGTGTAATTCTCTTTATAGTGTATATGTTGCTGTAATAATAGTTCACGTAGAAAAAGACAATGTTTTCAAGAGTGTGGCATGCACGACATAGATGTTTAGCTGTAGATCACACACCAGATGGTTCAACAGTGTCTAAGCATGAAGCTAGATAAAATGGCTTGTGAGGAAGTTATACCCTGGTCAATTCTCTTTCATTCTTTGTAGTTCTTCATTATGAAAAGTTTTGTCATGGGAAGAGATGGTTTCTCTGACACGCACTAATTTCTCTTTTTAACAAAGAGAGTGCTGGTTTTGATAGCCCAATGTTAAACTAGAATTGTTTCAAACTAAAAGTTGATAACGTTGTTTGTTTTTTATTGTATTTATTTTTATTATTACCTTAAAGGCAAGCCATTAGATTTCTATTTTGGGTCATGATCACTGGTCTGTCCTTGTAAAGAGGGGGATTTTATCACTGACTCTGTTTAGAGTTGCCACTGATGAATGGTGATAATGAAAAGAGACTGACTTTTGGTTGGTTTATTATTGCTTTCCTAGTGTTTATAGACACCACACCTTTATATTGCCCCTCCATTCCCCACTCACGCACTGTTAGTGACAATAGATAATGATCTTTAAAACTATTTAAGTATGTATTTTTATCTGATGAACTTGGCCCATTCCAATCATTTGAGGTCATTTGTATCTGTATCTTATTTCCTAGCCTAATTGCAAACTACAGCAGGTCAAGGAAGTTGTACTGAGTAGTGGTTAAGAGTAAGGGTCTGAGCAAGATGCCCCTAATTCAAATATCTGGTCACTTATTTTTTACCTTGGTGACCATGAGAAAAGTAAATTCCCTGGGCTAAAAATATCCTTACCTAAAAACAGGAATAATAACACCATATCTTTCATAGAGTTCTTGTGAGAATTAAATGACATAATCCACATAATGTAGTTAGGATAATGTGTAGCACATAAGCTTTCAAAACTATTAATTATCCCTATTATTAAATGTCTTTGGATTCCCTGAGTCAATAATAAAATGGCTGACTTAACATTTTCAGTAGGTGTTTACTCATTGTTTTTTCAAATTAAGCAACATAAAACAAATAAAGAATAAAAAACAAGTTTAATTATGTAAGTAAAAAGGAGATAGATATACAAACTGGGCCCAATGTTGTGGGATGAATTGGTAGTACTCAGAAATTTTAAGGCACATAGTGCTTTTCTCTGCAAAGAACAGAGGAGCCAACTTGAGAGTCCCTTGAAATTCAACCTGTGTATAATGCTTCAGTTTCTCATTTGTGATACCATGCTTTTAAATTACATATCCCCAATATTAATTTTAATAAACATTTGAAAAGCCAAGCTGCAATTATTTTTATTCTGATATTACAAATAGACATGATGAAGCCTGAAAAATATGTACCTTTTTGTTTATATGTTAGGGTAGTATTAATAATTCTTAGTTTTCTTCTCTCTGACTCACTGAAACTTCCTTTACTCAAAGAAACTGATGGAATAATCAGATTATTGAGTTCATAAAATGTTTTATGATTGCTGGAGGTAGTGTGTTGTACCTCTGTGATTCCTAAATAGTTAGCCAGTGGGGTTTTTACTGCTCAGTGGTTGTATCAAGAATCTGGTGGTTTTGGGCCGGGCG
>VBSM01003200.1:8221309-8231514 GCA_008086735.1 Cheirogaleus medius | reverse complement strand
AAAAAAAAAAAAAAAAAAAATCTGGTGGTTTTGAACGTTACAGGAACTGGGCAGTTGTTCCAAAGGATTCTCTTCTTGAGTAGTAATCATAATGAAACTGGGTGTATGCTAATTCCAATAACTCTAAGCTCATCCACAGAACTTCTGAGACAGGTATTCACAGAGTAATATAGCAACTCATCCTCTACAGAGAAGTTTTAGAAGCAGCTAGAAATACTTATATAAGGCATCTAATTTCCTGATCCACAAATATAATTAACTATAGAGCTGTGTGATAATATTGCAAAACCATGATTAATTGAAATTAATTGGATTAATTAAACAGTTAATTTAATCCTATCTAAGGTAACATTAGATTTTCTGAGTATACTTTGTTTTTGGAATTCAGAAGGTAATTGCAAAGAAGATTAAATTAAAAACAGACTCCATGCTTGATTTAAATATTTTAATCTAATAAATATATTCAGAATGAGTATCCTAAAGCTGTATATGCTTCTAAGTGATACAAGAAATTTTTGCCAATACAATTTACTTGGTAAGAGAGGAAATGAAATTAAAACCTTAGAAATATCTTCAACAAGTTGTAACAGGTTATACATTATATTTTCAATAGCTCAAGTCATTAAAATTTTATGGTAAATAATTTATAATATTTAAAAATATGTTTCCAGGATTCTAATATGGAATTTTTATTGAGTTTGCCACTCAGCACTTAATATTAATTGTTAGCCCACCCAATTCCTATATAATCAATTTTAATGAACTAAAACAAATTAGAATACAATTACTTTAAATTTTATATTTGCATTTTCAACAAAATGACTACTAAAATACTATTGCAGTTATGCACATATTCTGTAACTTTGTATTAATTTATATTAAATGTTTAATTAAAACTTAAAGTAGAGATCTGATTGCCTAAGAGGTATAGTATACATATATAGTATACAAAATTCAAATGCTATTAATCAAAAATATTGTTTGAAAACATTATAATTACTTGAATTTCAACAAATAATATAGCTTTATATGTTTTCTGCTTTTGCTTATATAGTTAAAATACAGTAGCTATATAAAAAAGGAAAGATTTATATACTGGAGGTATGTCTCAGGTCTTAAGGGAAGGGAAGTGTTGTAATTATAAGGACCATAGGATTCATAGAGGTGAGGAACCTTAGGTCATTGGGAAGATCTGTTCTCTATTTCTATAGCCCTTGAAGAATATTTTCCAAGCCACTTCTACTTTAGGTCAAAGAAAATTCCTCATGGAGAATTTCTATTGGTATTCTTTTTATAATCTTTCTCAATACTTTTAGAGAAATGAAATATTCATATTAATTAGAGGGTAAATATTTCAAAGGACAATAAGAATAAATAATAACTTACTCTCACATCTGTAACCCAGTACGAGGTGTATAGTTATCTCTAAATCCTACACTACCTCTCCCTCTATGCCCATTATTTCCCATATGACCATTGATCATATGAACAGTGGCTTAATGATATGTTTAAGCAAACTAGAAGCCTTGCATCCTAGGCATTAAATTTAAGGTTTATCGGACATCAGAAACATCAACTATATAACATGTATTTGGAATACACAGATCACAGAGCCAATAAATGGTACAGTAATAACTCTATAATAGGTCCTTTGTTCTCATTACCATGTTATGTCCCCAAGTGCTAATAATAGTTGAAAACAGATAGCTTTTTTTCATAAGCAAAATCTGAAAGCACCTGGATCCTCGAACTGATTTTAACATATAAACACAAATCTGTTTCTTAAAGGAATAAAAAATTCTATTTTCTACACATAGATTCATTACCAGATGTTGATGTTGAGAAAATGCATTCCAATCTTTCATTCTGCTTATTTTTCTTCAGTAATATACAGTATAATCATGGTACTAACCAAGATTGAATAACACTTGCAAATACAAGTGGTAGAATAATATTCTCTATGGAAATCACCAGCCCAAAAGGATACTTGAACAGAATCTTATATAATAGAATCTTAGAAACTAAAACAAATATTTTTGTTCCAAAGGTAGGCCTAAGGAGGTAACATTTTTAAAGTTCTGGATTTCTTACATATTTTTTCTATAAAATGTTTAATTCTTATTCTTTCCACATACCACTATAAATCTGCAATGAGGATTGTGTGTGTGTTTGTTATTTTATTTTGCAGTTTTAGAGAACTGACTGTACTTGGCAAAGGATGAGGAAAGCACGATGACAAAGAAGTTTTCAAACAAAAATATCATAGACTATTACATTTCTGACTCAATTTCTATTTAAAAAAACCAACTGTCATCAATCTATATTTCTTAGTAAAACAAATACATCATTTACCATATTTTCTAACTTAATTATAAACCCTATTGGGCAAATAGCTATTTCCTTTTATGGTTTTTACTACAGATCAATCCAGAGTCTACAGTATTTGGCATGCCTCCTGACTCATTGTGCAGGCTCCTTTTTAGCTTTGTGCAATAAAATTTAAATCTCACAGTTTCCTCTTATTGTTAAGAGAAAATAAAAATAAAGAACCATCAATGAATAATTGCACATCCTTTTGGTAGAGAGTCAACACATAAAAGTTATCAAAGTCAATGCACGAAAGCTATAAAAAAACTAAATATGTTCACTCCACTTAGACTATTTAATGACTCACATGTAGGTTATTCATTTCTTCTTATAAAAGCTTAGAAGACAATTTCCTGGTCCCATTCATACAGACAGACTATCCTTCAAGGGCTCTATTGGAACCAAAACATTACAACACAAAAGAGGCATCATCGCACACACTTTCTTTGCTTTCTCTCTCTCTCTCTCTCTCTCTCTCTCTCTCTCTCTCTCTCCCCCCCTCTGTGTGTGTGTGTGTCACACATACACAAATACACTCACACACAAATGTCATTATAGAAAAATAAGAAAAGATTAAATTATGCAAAGCAAGCAAATGGATGAGAGAAAAACATATGATATATCAAAAATTTTACCATAAAATGTAGTAATATGATAGTAGCATAAAAAATCTTACTGAATTAACAGAAGTTTCTTTACACATAGAAAATAACTTCCCCACATTACCCAATTTTTCGAAAAATACATTTATTTTCATTACAGCTATTTTAAAGGCTTAGAAATTTAGAAATGTACCAGAAGTTAAATGATTATTTTAAAAAACCTTCATTAAAAAAAGATAACGGCATATGTACACCTCATGTTTTTAGAGGAGCAATATAGAGCTATGTAATTATTTTTAAAAGTTTTAGAATTAGATTGAGTATCAACTACATAGACTGTAGTGGTACTTACATAGGAGGCAATATGTCCAAAGTATATTGTGAGAAATAATGAGTCCATATAATGCTAAGTGCTATTTTACAAATCATCTAGAGTCAAGTAAGTATAGAAGGAAAAAACAATGAAAAACAGGGAAACAATGTGGTTTTCATTTCTCTCTCTAGTATATTATATTACCCCTCAGCATTTTTGCCAGGGTAAGGAGTAGAGAGTAGGCAAGTACCACTCAACAATAAGTAAAATATGATGTAGAAGAAGTTTCTTTCAAACAGGTAGAGAAAGCAAAAAGTCCACTTCTGGATCCTGAGAGACTGTGAACAGAAAAACTAAAGTGGCAGTTCGGTGGAAAGTTCAGCCATGTATTTCCTCAAGACATTGGGGCAGCGTCAGATTGATGTGGAATAGGCAAAGACAATGAGAAGATAAGTGTCACACTGACTGAGATTTATCTTGGAGAGAGGCCAAGTTTCTACAAGAAACACCTAATATAGGGTGCATGCCGCATTTAACAAAATTTAGGAGCAATTTTATGACATTTAAAAAGTGTGGCACTTAGAAAGATAAGCATGTGACATCATTATTCCTAGCTCCTCACAGGACCAGGAGGTTTACAGGATCATATGTGTGTATGAGGATCTTGGCTCAAGAGGTTTCCCATATCATCAGAAACTTAAGATCAGGCTGCAGCTCACCAGGAGTGCAGACTTGGCGACATAGTGAAACCTACACTCAGACAGTGAGTGATGATGTCTGCACTCCACACACAGGATGTCATGCAGGTTGCAGATCAGAACCCACCACTCAGCAGAGACCAACAAGATTCCAGAGACTGTCTGGATAGAAGGTACTTCCTCGTTCCCACTGGTAGCATGAAAGCACATAATGTCACCCTTCTAAATGTCTAAGGAGAGAGTGATTGCAATATCATATGTTAGAAAATTTAAAATCTGTCTCCCAGTAGCCTCCCTCAACAACCAGCCCCCACCACACGCACTATGCTCCCAAGTCACAGCCACATAGGGTAGAGGCACTTGGGGATGTTCAGATCATCTTTTTGTTAGTCAAAATATAGTACATACATTTGTAGCCTATATTTAAATTCAGGAAATACTGATTAAAAATACTAGACAGATGTCCTAACAAAATATTTGTAAGTGTGCACCATTTTCCAAGATACAGAATTTAGTACATCACCCTTTCCTGTGTGTAAGAGCACAGAACTTATCTCACATGGATTATCTGGAATCATGGAATTAACATTTGCTAAATGCTATTCTAAGTATGAGTTGGTGCAACTTTTTGAAAATAACTGAATTCACAAGTAACTAAATTCTCAGATATCATGAATTATTTTACTGTAGTTATAGACCTCAATGCCAGAGATTCCCTCTTCAGGCTTCCCCCAGGCCCTCCATTCTAAGTATAATTTAGTATGCTCCTGACGGCAAGGTTAACAGCATCCTGCCTCTGGATGCTGTCAAAGCCACCTCACATGGACTTTCTCGCAAGGTGACAATTATAGCACCAAAGCAGGGAACTGAGACTTCACAGTGTCTGTAGCAGAGGTTTCATGCGTTGATTTGTGACAGATTTGCTAATGAATGTTTAATAATATTTAATAATTATAACCTGTAGAAATAACCCTCAGTAGGGAAATGGATTAATAAATTGTGTTTATTAATGTTTATAAATGTTTTAAAAGAGACATCTTTGGCCAAATGTTAAAATCTGTTAAAAATGGTACATGATATTTATTATATAACTTTCTATACAAGTCTATACATTTGAAATATTTTATAATTTAATATGTGTTTGCTTTAACTTAAAAAAATCTATCTGTTACATTTTTATAGCTTGAGTAGCCTGCTTCAAATTTCCTGGTCACATGTTTAAAGAAAAACAAAAACACAAGTTGATAAGTTTTACCTTTTGGTTTGAATGTGTTCAGTATCATGTTGGAAAAACCAGGCTGTAGAACATACAAAGCTACTGTAGGAAGTTCAAGTTCTTCTCACAAGTCCTAGCTAGTGTGATTATAGCTGGCAAGTTAATTAAAGGTAATTAGCCAAGCAGCAGGTTAAACCAAGACTACTCAAAAGCAGCAAATGAAGCTGAACCAACTTGGAGGCAGAGTCATTTTGATAGCACAGAATTCTAGATTAGACCAAAGGATGCAGGAAAAAAAAGCAGAAAGCAAGACCACAGAGAGGGGTGATGTGGCAAAACAAATGGTGAATTCTAGAAAGCTGGGGCATAAGGGCAGAGTTGGCCAGGAGAGTCCAGAAAGAAAAATAACAAAAAGAGAGATTATTTTATAGGCATCAAGGGAACTAAAAGTCTAAAATATGAACCTGAAAGAGAAAACATAATAGACACAGATCCCAGTACCATTTTCTGAGTCAAACTATAGAAATGTTTCAACTCTGACTACTGAGCAGAAGTATGAATCTAGTATATTAATAGATCTGTCAAATCCTTAAATTCTCAATGAGTTCCTAAAATAGAAAATTGCAGGCAGAAGTTGAAAAATCTTTGAGTAATATTGTTGCATTAATTCCAAGTTGATCTTCCAAATGAATATCCTGGAGCTGCTAGAACTGGGTATTCTACTTATTTTGGTCAGGCAGTCAAATCTGGTGTTTGCCCAATATTGTAATAAATAGTGAAACAGCCTTTGAAGAGCAGTCAACATTTACAATCTAATAAAAGAGTATTTATGTACATTTTTAAAACTTTGTTTTTCTCTAGGTATAAAGTTAGAAAAGAGTAAACACCTTCAAGCAAAAAGAAATAATTTTATAAGAACTATTAACAACTCACAAAAGGAAATTGAAACTATCTTGTGACCATAAGGCTAGCATAAATTTAAATCTTTACTTACACAGAAATAGAGCTAAAAGATGTTTTTCAAAGATATTTATTAACTTAATCCAAATGTGCCAAATGTAGCTTTTTAAAGATTCATACATTTAGCCATCTCAAAATCTAGATGTTAATAAGATGGGACATTATATAATTTAATTTTAAAAATTTATGTTCAAAGTTTCACCAAGACTAGTTTATTAAGCCTGAATTCATAAACTACATTCAATCTACAGCTATTCAAAGCCTCCTTAAATTATAGATTAGCATAAAATTCCTCCACAGATTGAATACTTGTTAAATTTGTCAGTACCTAAAGACCTCAGCAATTACCCTGGAGTAAATTAAATAAACATGTGCTATTCCTGTAAACATAAATATAGAATAATTTTTAAAATATTTATATATTATCATTTTAATTCCCAATACTACATGTGTATTTTATTTGTGTTAAGTTACTCTACTTTGTTTTTCCATCCTGCTTCTCTCTCTCCTCTCTCCCTTTCTCCCTCTCACTTCTACATTTGTTTAATTACACAATTGAAAGCAAAACAAAACAATTTGTTTCAGTTAGGCTATGTCAAGGTAGAACGAACTACAATGCTAAGACTTTAGAATTGAAAGAATCCAATTGATACAGAACTATAGATAAATATAAATACTAGTGCTGAGAAATAAGAGGTATGAGCAAGGTAAACTCCAAGGGTAGAAAAGAATCTCCCCTTAAACTCAGCATCGATCTCATAAAATATGGAAGGCAAATAAAATGATAATGCATTGCAAATCGAGATTTGCACCAGGGAACCCACTAGGTGCTCAACAGATACTTAATGCAAGTCTTTTCCATATTCTGCTAGGGACTGAGGACATAGGACATGTAAAAGAGTGAATCACACCCTCTTTTCCAGCCATGTTCTGTTCCTACCCACGAAGAAACATGCTTGATTCACACAGTAGAGCCTTAGCCTGATAGGGTTACCTTTAAGAAGTTATTTCTTATGCAGTAGAGCATTAAAAAGGGAATCATCCCAAGAAGTGCTAACAGAATTAGCATAAATATGTGACATTTCTGTGTTTATTGAAGACAGCAGAAAAAGGAATGAGGTGGCCTCTTATCCCCTTCAAAAATAAGGACTGTGAAATGCTATACTAAGATATGATGTAGAAGTTTCTTTAAATTACATTAGCACCTGGCCACAGAGAAATTTTGCAGAGTTGAATGCAAATTAAATGGCAATTTGCCACGTCTTCCCTCCTCTGTATGTGAGTATGTATATATGTACTGGTCCAAAACTTACAGCAATACTTGTAGCTGGGATAATCCTGTATTCCCTTATTATCGAAAACAATATTTTAAATATTTTTTTCTTTTTACATAGAAAGAATGAGGTGGATTTATGCTATGTCCACAGAGGTTCAAAGCAGATGCTTCAGTGTCAAACAACCCCAATTCAAGTCCCAGGTCTACCACTTGGTAGGTGTGGGACTTTGGACAAATTACAAAGCCTCCCTGTGCCCACTTTTTGTGTCAATAAAATAGGGAGAATAAAGAGATTAAGTGAGGTAATCTCTATTTAGCCTTTAACACATTTCCTGGGCCATATGGGTAGCACCAACTGAATATTTGGCATTATTATTATGATGATTGATAATCCTTGGTTTGAACAATATAATCTACCAAAACCAGTTAAATTATACCAAAGTGAGGAGGAAGGAGAGCAAAATATAGAAATAACACTCTAATCAAAAAATGATTCAGAGAGCTAATAAGCCATTATTCCACGTTGCTTTGGTAAATGAAAATGCAAAAGACAATAAAGCAAACTAATCAGTAATATAAGCTAGCCTACAAAATTCCTTAGTATAATAATTGTTATGGACAAATCAGTGATTAATGTAGTTTGAAACTTTGTGAATTGAGTGGGAAAACCAATTCCACAAAGTGGTAAATGGTAGTTTTACGATACTGTGATAAGCTACCCTGGTTGCATACTCTGAAGACACAATCATACGAAAGACAGTATTAAGAAAATCACTTAAAGACATTATTGACAATGCTTATACATGTAGCTCATAAGTGTTGTTCCATATAAATACAATTTCAGAGCTCAAAAAAGTTTTTTAATGTTGCTTTTTATTTTATCTTTTTTAAAAATTATTATAGGCACTTAAATGTTGTATATCTTTAGAGGTACCTGTGATGTTTTGATACAGGCATACAATGCAGATTAATCAAATTGGGATAATTGGAGTATCCATCACCTTAGCCATTTATTGTTTCTTTGTATTAGGAACATTCCATTTCCACTCCTTTAGTTATTTTAAAGTATACTCTAACTTATTGTTGATTATAGTCACTTGTGCTGGCAAATATTGTTCATTCTATCTAACTCTAACTATATTTTTGCACTCATTGACCATCCCCACTTTCTCCTCCCCACCCCCACTACACTTCTGAACCTCTGTTAACCATCATTATACTCTGTCTCTATGACATCAATTGTTATTAATATTAATATTTAGCTCCACATTAGAGTGAGAACCTGCAAGATTTGACTTTCTGTGCTTGATTTATTTTACTTAACATAATGTTCTCCACTTCCATCCATGTTGTTCCAAATGGTAATATTTCATTCTTTTTGTGGCTACATAATATTCCATTGTGTATATGTACCACAGTTTCTTTATCTATTCATCTGCTGATGGACACTTAGGTTGATTCCAAATTGTAGCTATTGTGAATAGTGCTGCAATAAACATGGAAGTGCAGATATCTTTTTGATACACTGATTTTCCATGCTTTGTATATATACCCAGCAGTGGAATTTCTGGATCTTATTAAAGGTTTCAATTATTTTCATTTTCCCAAGAAAAGTTAAATAAGAATCCTCCCCAACACATTTTATGAAGCAAACATAACCCTGATACCAAAACCAGGAAAGGATGCAACAAAAAAAGACAGCTACAGACCAATATCCCTTATGAATATACATGAAAAATTTCTCAACAAAATCCTAGCCAACCAAATCCAGGTGCTTGTCAAGAAAATAATCCATCACAACCAAGTGGGCCTCATCCCAGGGATACAAGGATGGTTCAACATATGCAAATCTATAAATGTAATTCACCATATAAACAGAAGCAAAAACAAAGACCATATGATCCTGTCAATAAACGCAGAAAAAGCATTTGACAAAATTCAACACCCTTTTATGATAAGAATGCTCAACAAAATAGGCATAGACAGGGCTTACCTAAAAATGATACAAGCCATATATGATAAACCCACAGCCAATATCATACTGAATGGGGAAAAACTGAAAGCATTCTCACTTAGAACTGGAACAAGACAAGGTTGCCCACTATCTCTACTTCTATTCAACATAGCGCTGGAAGTCCTTGCTACAGAAATCAGACAAGAGACCAGAATTAAGGGCGTCCAAATGGGAGCAGAAGAGATCAAACTCTCACTCTTTGCTGATGATATGATATTATACCTAGAAAACCCCAAGGATTGAACCAAGAGACTCCTTAAATTGATAAACGAATTTGGTAAACTCTCAGGATACAAAATCAATACACAGAAATCAGAGGCATTCATATACGCCAACAACAGTAAAACGAGAACCAAATCAAAGACTCAATTCCCTTCAAAATAGCAACAAAGAAAATAAAGTACCTAGGAATATATTTAACTAAGGAAGTGAGAGACCTCTATAGGGAGAACTCTGAAACACTGAAGAAGGAAATAGCAGAAGACGTAAACAGGTGGAAGAACATACCATGCTCATGGGTAGGCAGAATCAACATTGTTAAAATGTCTATACTACCCAAAGTGACCTACAGGGTCAATGCAATCCCTATTAAAATACCATCATCATTTTTCACAGACATAGAAAAAATAATTTTATACTTCGTATGGAATCAGAGAAGACCCCATATAGCAAAATAAATCCTAGACAATAAAAATAAAATAGGACGCATCAATTTACCAGACTTCAAACTATACTAAAAGGCTATAGTAATTAAAACAG
>VBSM01003200.1:8193906-8221209 GCA_008086735.1 Cheirogaleus medius | reverse complement strand
GACCTGATCAAATTAAAAAGCTTCTGCACAGCCAAAGAAATGGTCAAGAGAACAAACAGACAACCCACAGAATGGGAGAAATTTTTTGCAAGCTACACATCCAACAAAGGGCTGATAAATAAAATCTATTTAGAACTCAGGAAAATCAGCAAAGAAAAATCAAACAACCCTATCAAAAAGTGGGCAAAGGACATGAGCAGAAATTTTTCAGAAGAAGACAGAATAATGGCCAACAAACATATGAAAAAATGCTCAACATCTCTAATCATCAGGGAAATGCAAATCAAAACTGCAATGAGATATCACTTATCTCCAGTGAGAATGGCCTTTATCAAAAAGTCCCCAAACAATAAATGCTGGCGTGGATGCGGAGAGATAGGAACACTCCTACACTGCTGGTGGGACTGCAAACTAGTTCAGCCTCTGTGGAAAGCAATATGGAGATACCTTAAAGCGATACAAGTAGATCTACCATTTGATCCAGCAATCCCATTACTGGGCATCTACCCAAAAGAACAAAAGTCACTTTATGAAAAAGGCACCTGTGCTCGAATGTTTATAGCAGCACAGTTCACAATCACAAAGTTGTGGAAACAACCCAGGTGCCCATCAATACATGAGTGGATTAACAAAATGTGGTATATGTACACCATGGAGTACTATTCAGCTTTAAGAAACGACAGTGATATAGCACCTGTCTTATATTCCTGGAGACAGCTGGAACCCATTCTACTAAGTGAAGTATCTCAAGAATGGAAAAACAAGCACCACATGTACTCACCAGCAAATTGGTATTAATGGATCAACACCTAAGTGGACATATAGGAATAACATTTGTCAGGTGTCAGGCAGGTGGGAGGGGGGAGGAGGGGATGGGTAAATACAAACATAAGGAGTGAGATGTGCAACGTTTGGGGGATGGTCATGCTTGAGACTCTGCCTTGAGGGGGGAGGGGGGCATGGGCAATATACATAACCACAATATTTGTACCCCCATAATATGCTGAAATAAAAAATAAAGAAGAGTGTGAAATCTAGAATATGCATTTAACATAATCCTGTGAAGTCTGACAGTCCTATCTTTAATTTAGACAAATTTTGTCTTTTCTAATAAATTACTAGATTAAATGCTTTTTGTTTCCAAGAATGTCAAATTGGCATATTTGTCTACAAAATAAGCTCAATTAAGGTTTCACAAGTGTTGATAAAATGAATTACACATAACAACTACTCTTTGTTTTTGTCTCATTGTTGAAATTTTCAAGATAGGATCAAATACATTAAACAAAATGAACATATTCTCCATTTCTGCAATGTTAATTAAGGAATAATTATTTTAAACAAAATAAATTTAAGTGAAAATATTAACATTTCAGAAACAAATGCTAACAAATGATCACTTTCATCTACTGAAATAGAACAGATGCTTTTATCTTTTTGTTTTTTCCCATTGTGTTGAAGAGTGAAAAATAATAATCATTGCATGAATAATCTTATACATATAAGTAGAAAATGAATTATAGAACAATATGAAAATAGTTTTTCCTTATTTCTGTTCACTAAATGCTAATACTAACAGAAGCACTTTCTAGTATCAGAAGACGGTGGTCTTATCCCATCTCTTTGATCTGCCTTTTCTAAAATTTTGGGTTATACCAAGTAATACTTATTCTTCCATCTTACCATTCCATGGTTTTTGTAAAGTAGAAAACTAAGTAATTTATGATTTTATGGACACAGAGGCAAAACTTTCTCATGTAAGAGCTTAGTTTCATGAGAATTGCATTCCAATTCCATTCACTGTGGCCATCTCAGATGTTGACACAAATACCAGTGGATAAGACCCACGGTCACAAAACACTCACCACAGTTGGCCTCATCTGATGCATCTGCACAGTCTGGATCCTCATCACAAACCCACAGCTTGGAAATGCAATGTTTCGTAGTTTTACATTGGAAATAGTCTGGAGAACAGCTGTTTTCAGCTTAAGAGGAAAACATTTATTAATATATAGCTTTGGAGAACAACAGACATTTTATTTATAAAAAGCAATTATACAGACAAATGTTAAAAATGGTTTATTAAAAATGTATTGTCTTTTGTAACCAAAAGGGCTCTGAAAGTGAGAAATTTTAACTTTTGATTACCTATAATGTACTTCTGATATCCTTTCCAGTAGAAGTAAATAAACAAAACACATTTCTGTAATGATTTATTGATAAAAATCAGATTTTTCAAAAAACTCTTGCTTGAGTATCTCACTAGATACTTGGAAATTAATTTTATAAACAAAGAATTCAGGGCTTTTTAAAATACATTTTTCCAGATAAATTTAAGAATTTATGCATATGCATTTTTATAAATTTAAAAATACTACAATTGGAAGACATTAAGTGAATGAGGAAATAAAAAGCATGAAATTTATCAAAATCTCCAGGAGTTGTGTTGAGTTTTGAGGGAAGTGAACAACCAGCTCAGACTGTAAACTGCATCACAAATCCTAGTCAGTTTAATGGATCAGCTTCTAGAATGGCTAACCATAAAGAACTGGTACTGACTTTATTCTGAATGCACCATCTTAATCAAATTGCTGGATGACTGCACATTATTTACTGATAAAAGTTTTAGAGGAATAAAATAAAACTTCAGCAAGACAGAAAATGTTGACAGCAGTTCTGTTGAAATC
The DNA here is from genome assembly GCA_008086735.1 of Cheirogaleus medius. NCBI lineage: Eukaryota > Metazoa > Chordata > Mammalia > Primates > Cheirogaleidae > Cheirogaleus > Cheirogaleus medius. The sequence goes on along the minus strand of VBSM01003200.1, from coordinate 8,218,522 downwards.
CTGAAACTTTACAGGTACTCTAACCTTCAGATCCTGTGTGTGTATGTGTGTGTGTGTGTGTGTGTGTATGTGCACACATGCACACCTGCCTATGTGCATATATGTATATGGTTCAAACTCTTTAGCCTTTCATTTAATGTAATTTGATTTTTGGTAGAAGACAGAAATATGAGGTGAAAAGAATCGAAAATGTTTTACTATTATTCTTTCAAGTATCCTGTTAAGATATATTAAATAGAATATTATTTATAATTTTGTTCAAGTAATTTTGTTAGGTTATTTGCCCAGATTTTGTATGTCTCATCATAAGTTCAATATATATTTCATGGGAGAAAAATCTCTAATTAAAATAGAGTTGATTCAAGTAACAAATTAATCAACAGAAGTAAATTACCTGTAGCTACTTAATATCAGCAAAAAAAAATCAGTTTATAAAAAACAAAAGAGTAATAAACTGCAATATCATATTTGATGCTTCCCTTAAGGATGAAGCAGATGACTGAATGTTGTCTGTGTTTGTCATAATTTCCAAGTAGCTTTTAAAGTAAACATAATCTGCGTGATATTTTTTATATAGGAGTTCTTCAATAATCTATCCCAATTGGCACCTACTTATTATTTGACCATAATTATTGTTTTGTATTGCATCTACACTGTATGAATTTATGGATCATAATAATAATTTTTGGACCAGCTTAAGTTGGGAGTCAAAAGCAAGGCAAGGCAAAGCATTTTGGGGTGACTTACGACAGTCTCTTTCATCTTCTTCATCACCACAATCATCTTGTCCATTACATCTGAGGTTTATCGGGATACATTTTTGGTTCTTGGTGCACTTGAATTGACCTGACAGGCAGACATGTGTGTCTATATGACAGAGAAAACAAAAAAATCTGACCTAAGACCTGTGTATGAATTTAAATCAGTGCAGACATAATCAGTTAAGAATTAGATTTATGTTCTTTAGTTAGGAATTTAATCACCTACCACAGTTGAGTTCATCAGAATTGTCTCCACAATCATTCTCTCCATCACAGATGAAAGCGGGCAGAGCACAGAGTCCAGTCCCACACTGAAATCGGCCTGGCTGACATTTAAATTCAGCTGGGGGAGAAAACACGTAGGTATTGTAGAATGGCAAACTTAGCTCATGACTTCGTAAACAGAACTCTTCTGATATTCAAAATATCTATTATATTAAAAATATACAGAACACAATATGAATGACTCACATCTACATAGCTATTAACTTCAGATGTTCAGCTGAGCCATGAGTAACTCAGATAACAGTTCATAAACTGATGGTAAGAGAGTAGGGATTAACAACATATAAACACACATAATTTTTATTTAAATAAAAGTCTCTTCATTTCAGTGAAGTGGCATTTAGAGTTAAGTTGCAGAGCAAAATTTATTGTAATATAGATATTATTTCAATATCATTTTTAAAAAAATAATTTCTCCTTGATCACTTTGCTGTCTATGATGTGCCTATGATCTGTCGTCAATGCGTATTCTCTGGCACTAATTAAAGCAAATGCTTCCTGTATCTATCACATTTTAAATCAAACTTATATTGATATGCAATTCCATAATTTTAATAACATAAGGATATTTTATAAATAACAAATATTTTGACATACAATATACATATTATAATAAGTTCCAAATGATAATGCACTTCCTTTTGCTATACTCTTTGAGTTTATATGAGGAATAATAATAATAAAGTAGAATCTACTGAGGAGCCACTCTGTATCAGGAACTAGGCCAGACCCTTTCACATACAATTATTAATTTAATCTTATCATAACCTTCTCACTTTGGCATCACCATGATCAACTTAGGAACTTAGTTTACAACTGAGTAAACTAAGTTTCATGAATATTAATAATTCATCCAAGGATGTATATCTAACTCTGAAGTCTTCTCACAAACTATGTTGTTTGCAATAAAACACTTATCTTTTAACTAATGATACTAATGTATGTTACTAATCACTGACTTTGATATTAATAATATGGTCTTTATTAGCTCAAATCAGAGAATCAAACACTAATAAGTGACATTTTAAACTTTCTTTGTGAAATAAATTATGCTTTTATAGTTACAATGTTAGTTAAAAATTTAAACATTCTTTAAAAAACAACTCAATATATGCTTCACTTCCATAGATTTAAGAGAGTTCTGAAGCATTGAAAGTCATTTATGTCCAATCTATATCATTTATTAATTAATCATACTAAATAAACTGAATGATACATAATTTTGTCATACTTTAAAGATGTGCATTTCCTTTATTTCATTTTGCTTCATATACAATTTCCTTTAATATTTTTGCTATCAAAACAGCTCTTCCATAAAAAGGGTTGCAATTGTTAATGGAATGCTGAGAAATAACTGGGAAGCCCATCTGACCTTTATATTTGTCTCTAGAATGATTCTGGGTGTACTGGAATATCATAACAAACATAATTAGAAACTTTTGATGCCAGAGAATTCTTGATGCATTACTCTTATCTAAATAACATTATGTATGTTTGTAGGTATGTGACCCTGAAATCAGACTTTCCTTCTTCTCAGGTGAAGTCATAGGAATTGCCAGTAGCTCTTAATATCTGCAAATGTTGATGACACAGCTACTCAAAAGTGAAATCTAAACACTCCACAGATTCATGCATATCATTTTTTACCTTACCATGACTCTAAAATTAAAATATCATGCTTGCAGATATTAAAAACTATTAACCCAACAACTATAGATAAGTTTATTTTCTATGCTAAAGACCACAGAGATAATGCCACTAACAAAATCATGTATGATTACCAGAAGAAAACATAGGGGGAAAGTTCCATTATATTGGTCTGTGTAAAAACTTTTTGAATATGATCACAAAAGCACAGGCAACAAAAGCAAAAATGGGCAAGTAAAATTATAACAAATTAAAAATTTTCTGCATATAGAAGGAAACAATCAGCAGAGTAAATAGACAACCTAGGAAATGAAATAAAATATGTGCAACCCATACATCTGATAAGGGGTTAATCTCCAACATATTCAGAGAACACAAACCACTCAATAGTCAGAAAACAATCCAATTAAAAAATGTGCTAAGGATTTGAATAGGCATTTCTCAAAAGAAGACATAAAAATGGCCAAAAGATATATGAAAAAAGGCTCAACATCACTCATCATCAAGAAAATGAAAATCAAAACTACAATATCACCTAACACTTGTTAGAATGGGTATTGTGAAAAAGATGAAAGATAACAAGTGTTGGCAAGAATGTGGAGAAAAAGAAACTCTTGGGCATCATTGGTAGAAATGTAAATTAGTACAGTAATTATGGAAAATAGTATGACAGTTCCTTAAAAAATTAAAAATAGAATAATCATGTGATCCTGCAATCACACTACTGGGTACATACAGATATATCTTGAAGATATTGTGGGTTCTGTTCCAGACCACTACAATAAAACTATATTGTAAGTGAGTCACATACATTTTTTGGTTTCCCAGTGCATAAAAAAGTCATGTTTACACTGTAGTCTATTACATGTGCAGTAGCATTATGTTTATCTTAATTAATAAATACTTTATTGCTAAAATATATTAATGATATTCTGAGCCTTCAGTGAGTGGTAATCTTGTTGGTGGAGGGTCTTGCCTGGATGTTGATGGCTGCTGAATGATCAGAGTGATGGTTACTGAAGTTTGAGGTGGTTGTGGCAAGTTCTTAGAATATCAATAAGATGACAATTAAGCTTGCCACATAATTAAAAAAGGATTCCTTTCATGAAAAATTTCTCTGTAGCATGCAATGCTGTTTGATAGCATTTTACCGACAATAGAACTTCTTTAAAAATTGAAGTCAATCCTTTCAAATCTTGCCACTGTTAACACATTAATTTGTGTAATATTCTAAATTATTTCTTTTCATTTCAACAGTGTTCATAGCATATTCACCATAAGTAGATTCCATCTCAAGAAACCAATTTCTTTGCTCATTCATAACAAGCAACTCCTCTTCCATTAAAGTTCCATCAAGATATTAAAGCAAATTCAGTCACATCTTCAGGCTCCATTTCTAACTCTAGTTCTCATGCACTTTCCATCACATCTGCAGTTATTTCTTCCACTGAAGTCTTGATAACTTCAAAGGGATTTGTGAGGGTTGGAGTCAACTTCTTTCAAATGCCTGTTTCTGTTGCTGTTTTGACCTACTTCCATTAATCACAAATATTCTTAATGATATCTAGAATAGTCAGTCCTCTCCAGAGGTTTTCAATTTGTTTTGCTCTGATCTATGAAAGGAAACACTATCTATGGATATATAGCCTTATGAAATGTATTTACTAAATAATAAGACTTAAAATTTAAAATTACTTCTTGATCCATGGGCTGCAGAATGGATGTTGTATTAGTAGGCAAGAAAAAAACATTAATCTCTTGTACATCTCCATCGGAGCTCTTGGATGACCAGGAGCATTGTCAAAGAGCAGTAATATTTTGAAAGGAATCTTTTCTTCTGAGTAGTAGGTCTCAACAGTGGGCTTAAAATATTCAGTAAACCATGATGTAAACAAAATACTGTCATCCAGGTTTTGTGGCTCCATTTCTAGAGCACAGGCAAAGTGGGTTCATAATTCTTAAGGCTCATAATTCTTAAAAGCCCTAGAATTTTTGGAATGGTCAATGAGCATTGGTTTCAACTGCATTAATCCCTAACAAGAAAGCCAGCCTGTCCTTTGAAGTTTTAAAGTCAAACATTGACTTTTGCTCTCGAACTATGAAAGTTCTTCCTAGATGCTATCCACTTCCAATATAAGGGTGTCTACATTGAAAATCTATTGTTTAGTGTATACCCTTTCCTCAATTATCTTAGTTAGATCTTCTGGTTAACTTGCTGCAGCTTCTATATCAGCACTTGCTGCTTCGTCTTCTACTTTTACATAATGGAGATGTTTTCTTTCATTAAATATCAATCTATGTTAGCTTCAAACTTTTCTTCTGCAGCTTTCTCATCTCTCTCAGCCTTCACAGAATTTAAGAGGCTTAGGGCTATGCCTTAAATTAAGCTTTGGCTTTTGGCAGCTTTTGGATACCAGGGACTAGTTCTGTGGAAGACAGTTTTTTACCAGCCAGGGGGCAGGGTGTGCGTATTCACCTCAGCTCCAACTCAGATCATCAGGTCTTGGATTCTCACAAGGAGCACTCAACCTGGATCCCTCATATGTCCGGTTTGCTGTGGGGTTCCAGCTCCTATGAGGATCTGCTGCTGCTGCTGATCTGACATGGGGGGGCCTCAGGCAGTGATGCAAAGGATGGGGAGTGGTGAGTAGGAACAGCTATGGCTATGGGTGCAGGTTGGGCTTCACTTAAATGCCTGCCATTTACCTCCTGCTATGCAGCCCACTTGGTTCCTTTTGAGTTGGTCTGTGGCTGGGTTGGGGATTAGGGACCACTTCACAGGAATATTGTGTATGGTTTGATGGAATATTGTGGATGGTTTGATGTTCTGTTCAGAACATTGAAACTTTCTCCATATCATCAAGAAGTCTGAGCTTTCTTATTATTTATGTGTTCACTGGAGTAGCACATTAACTTTCTTCAAGAACTTTTGCTTTGCTTTCACATCTTGGTTAACTGGTGCAAGAGGACTAGTTTTCAGCCTGTCTCAGTTTTTGACATGTCTTTTTCATTAAGCTTAATCATTCTTAGCTTTTGATTTAAAGTGAGAGACATGCAACCCTTCCTGTCACTTGAGTACTTAGAAGCCATTGTAGGGTTATTAATTGGCCTAATTTCAATACTATTGTGTCTTAGGGAATAGGAGACCCAAGCAGAAAAAGAACCATGGAGAAAGTCCAGTCAGTGGAGCAGTCAGAATATATCCAACATTTATCAATTAAATTTTCAGTCTTTTATGGCATGGTTAGTGGTGCCCTAAAACAACTGCAATCATAATATCAAAGAACACTGATCACAGGTCATCATAACAGATATAACAATAATGAAAAAGTTTGGAAAATCGCTAGAATTAACAAAATGTGACACAGAAATGCGAATTGACAACATGCTGTTGGAAAATGTTGCCAATAGACAAGCTTGACGTAGCATTGCCACAAACACTCGATTTCTAAAAAACACATTATCTGCAAAAGTGCAACAAAGCAAAGCACAATAAAATGAGGTATGCCCGTATATTTTTAAAAAATTAAAAATCAGTATGCTGAGAAGATATTTACATTCCCTTGTTTACTGCAGATTTATTCACAGTAGTCAAGACATGGAATCAACCTAAGTGTCCATCAACAGATGAATGAGTAAAGAGAATGTGGCATATATACACAATGAAATACTATTCAACCTTTAAAAAGAAGTAAATTTTGTCATTTATTACAGTATTGATGAACCTGGAGGACATTACCGTCAGTGAAATAAGCCAGGCACAGAAAGACAAATATTGTATGATTTCACTTATATGTTGAATCTAAAATAGTCAAACTCATAAAACTGTAGAGTAAAATGGTGGTTATCAGAGGCTGGAGGTTGGGGGAATTGGGAAGATGCTGGTCAGAGGACATAACATTTTAGTTAGGCAGGATAAGTTAGTTCAAGAGATCTATTGTATGTCATGGTTACTGCAGATAAAAATGATGTATTACATACTTGAAAATTGCTAAGAGAATAGATTTTAAGTGTTCACACCACAAAAAAATGACATATGAGATAATGCTTATGTTAAACAGCTTGATTTAGCCATTCCACAATGTATACATATGTCACAACATCATGTTGCACACCTTAAATATATACAACTGTTACTTGTCAGTTTTAAAAATATATGAATAAATGTAGATATTAGTATTTAATCGGGATAAGGTTCATACAGAAGCTCTAAGATTTCAGATGTCTCTTAAGACACTAAAGTAATATTTGATCACCATATATGCTGAAAGATGGAAAATGTGAAAAACTCACTATACTAAATCTAGTTAATTTTTCAAATCAATATGGTTCTTGTATAAAATTTGAGTAAAGATTAAAATTAGAGTTCAGGAGCTGCAAATATTTCAGAAGGAAAAGGATTAGGTGATGTTGACTTTCTCTGTAGGTCACTGTGAAATTTTCTCAAAGAAGAGTAAATTTGGGCAGGAAGGGTAATCTTGTTAACTAAAGCTCAAAATTAATATGTTCATCCTTGTTTATTTCTATAAATTACAAAAATAGGTTCTATTTACTTAATTATATCATAGAAAATTAACTTTAATATGGGGAAAGTAATAACTTTATTTTATTAAGTGAAAATCAGTAAGGTCACCAAAATAACTTCTTGTTCCTTTGGCATACCTTTTAATTCAGTGATTAAAAATAATAATAATTCAAGCATACTATTATATCTATTCCACACAGATACTCCTCTTTATGTGTTGTCTATTATAGTGAAAAAAATTTATTTAAAAAAGTCAAAGATCAGTGAATCTTTCAGAAACATAAAGATTGTATTAGAAAAGCAGTAACTTTTATAACATTTTTCCTTCACATTGAATTCATTACTTACTGCTTTCAGACATATAAATAAACTATGGGAAAGAACTTCAATTGTGTGATAGACATGGTAGTGACCATAGAAATGAAACACAATTCATCTAAGTAACTGTCTAGAGACTCCAGATTTGAAACAGCCTTATAATTAGGTGTTGAAAATTCTACAGCAGAAAGTAGCTCTCTTTTGCTAAGACAGTACACTGTCTTTTTTCAGTGCAAGCCTAAGGATCTTGAACTCAATTGTCAAGGCCCAATCATGGTGATCATCCAGTGGGATGTTGAGGGAATTATCATGATTGACTACAAGCATCTTCAACTTGACAGGACAGTATTGGAATGACCTATGGAGTGAACTATAAAAGGCTATCAGGAAAAGTCTGCTGACTGTCCATTGCAACCAAAGTTACCAATGATTGCTAAAAATGTAACACCTAACCATGCCAATCACAGTCAGATGTCAAGACATAATTAGTAGTCACTTTAGGGCAATTGCTAAGAACACATTATTAAATTGCTCAACAGTAACCTAATGATTTATATTGGAAAAATCTTACTTTTAAAGGATTTTCAGGATTTTAATGCTGACAGAAAAGTTGAGAGATTATATCCCCTAAAGGTACAATTTCAGTCACTGAGTGGTATTCTGAAAACTTGCCCATTTTTTCTTCCAATTTGGTGATATATTAAGTCAAAAAACGTGCTGTTTATGACTCTACTGATCACTACATGAAATAATGTATTTAATTTAAAAGCAGTCAAATCTGAGAAGAAAAACCTAATAAAAACTGCTGATAGCATAATTCCAAATATAACAGTTATCAGAGACATACCCAAAACATTGCAACAAATTTTCTTGTATTTTTAAGTCTGGACATATAAAACATTTCTATTTCAATTTTGGAAATGTATCAGAAGGCAATAATTTAGATCTAGCTTCAATGTTCTGTGTCTGGAATGTAAGGAACTCTAAATTACAGCATTTGTTAATATACTCACGACAGTCATCAGGTTCATCAGATCCATCACCACAATCATCCACAGTGTCACATTTCCACCAGAATGGAATACATTTATCAGTTTTGCAACGAAACTTAAAAAAAAATAGGAGAAAAGTGTTAAAGAACCCAATACATATACAATGGATATTCAAACATTCACCAGGGCAGTGCAGCCTAGCCCACTCTCTTGCTTCAAATGTGAACAATAGTGGTCTTAGACAATAGGGAATAAATGCCCAGCATGCCACAGAATGATCTGCCAGGAAAGCATATTGTTCAGGAAAACCTCCTGAGATTTCCTGTGCATACAGACAAGCTCATTCATTTACATGTTGTCTAGGGGGGTACTTGTGCACTACAGCAGCAGAGTTGAGTAGTTGCTACAGAGATCCTATGGCTCGAAAAGCCTAAAGTATTAATATTTACACTCTGGATCTATAGAGAAAAAGTTTGGCAAATACTGAATAGGGCTAAAAATTATCAGGAATATTAGGGAGAAATATCAAGTTGAATTAATTTGATTAATTTAAATTAATTTAATTTAATTGGATTTTCTTAGGAATCTTGGGCAATTCAATTAACATCTCTCAGCCTGTGTTCTTTAGCCACCAAATGAGAAGCTGAACATAATTTAGAGGATCTTTTCTAGCACAGTCATGCTGTGATTCCATAAAATTTCCTGAACACTAAAAATACTGCCTTTAGCCATAATGAGTATCTGCCCCATATAAATCTTAAGAATGTTATTTAAGGCAGTTGAGGCCAATAGAGGCCTTTTCAGTTTTTAGAAATATTAATAATATACATGATATTTAGGTGATAATTTTTTTAAAAGGTAAAAATAAAGCTCAATAGTGTAGTCTTCTTTGCTGACTTTTTAAAAATAAAAGCACAGAAGAAAACTATTTTAATCAAATTTATTTTCTAGATTACTTTAAAAAACTATTAAAATATTTGTTCATATATTTTATTTGTTCATTTTCATTTCAAACAGCTGAATAAATAGTAATAAGAAAGGTGATAATTCTTTTATTTATAGGAATAGAAAGTTTAACTCCTCCCTTTTAAAATTAACTATCAAGTCATTTCTCCATTAACAATAGAGAAAGTAGTTGAAATTCTTATATGGCAATATTTACTTATAGGCTATTTAGCACACAGGTGACTAGATACTAGAGAAAAAAATTCAGAAAGATATTACCACATATTACTTTTACTACGAAGATGACCTGAATTCAAATTCATCTCCTGAGACCGAGCACAGAACTTTTGTTCCTACCAAATTCACTACTGGCCAGCTGTATACAGTGACCAGGAAAGTTCAGTTAATTTATTACTTAGTGATCCATGACCACAAACTCCTTTGTGGTCCACAAATTCCTTTTTTAGTAACGTTCATATTGAAGAAACTGAAGAAAACCACACTTTCCATAGAGAGAACACATGCATTTGAAGTAGTTGCCCTCAAAAGATTCACTTTAAATTATTAAAACTAAGCATTAAAGTTTAGTCATTTATTCTTTTACTATCAAGTTATTTTCTTCTTTATTTTAGTAGAATTTGGTGAAAAGCATATATTACAATATTCATCTGGAATTGAAAACATTAGTCTAATAATTTTCTAAAAGTTATTAATTTTCTTTCTGAAGCATTTATCCCCTTGTGAGTGATTGACAGCAAGTTGGCATTTATCTTAGCACATTACATATAAGAAAGATTTGTGACAGAAAAATATAGCCTGGGTTCAGTTAGCTCTAATGACAGCGGATTAGCAATCTAAGAGTTTGTCCAATTACAATACTATTACTTTCCTCAAATAAGAGATAATTTAATGTTAGCTTTTGCTAAACCTGTCTAGACATCATGGAGTTGATTCAGGATAGATTTACATTATTTTTTAAAATATGAGAGTGAATTTTTCTTACAGTGGCAATATGGGAGGTAACAGAGCACTATAAATCCAAGGGGAGATCTGACTGCTCAACTGATTTTTCCACATAGCCTATAGTCATGTCTGTTGTGGTTTTTCATAAATTACCAGAGGAAAAAAAATTACCTTTATAGATAGTGACTGTCTGGGGATACGAGGGAAAGCAACTGCCCTGAACATTAAATATTTCCAGTCATTACAGTATATCAAAACACATTAGTTAAGAGGACTTCAGGCCTCCTGAGCATCCTCAAAGTCTTCCAAATCATGATTGGAAAAACTTTTTAAAATATATTTTTTTAAAGTTCACTAAATAGGTCTGATTTACATAAACGCCAGCTGTTGGAATTATATATAACATGATGACTTTGCTATCCATTTCATTTTTAATAAGAACAAAAAGGGTTTCAAGTTAAGGTAAGGCCAGAGTAAAATATACATATCACATCACTTTTCATTCTAATCAACATTTTATTCTCAGAAAAAGATCTCTTCTATTTCATGTTTGGGATACATTTATTCATACTTAAATTCGAAAACTTAAAAAAAGATTAATACTAAATATAAATATAAAACATTCTTCACGGTGTTTTCCAAGACTAATATCACCATAAAATAAATTGCAGACCATAATTATCACCCACAAAAAGAAGCTATAAAGAAACTTCTAAATACATGTCTTTTAATATGAATACAAAGATAAAATGCAAATCTCAATGTGGTGAAACATGAAATGTCTCCACTTCAAAGCTAAATAAAGCCATTTCTACCTTTATAATGATTTAAATTAAATATTTGAAATGATTAGTGTTATAAGAATTGGATTTAACTTTGATTTTTACCAGATTCTCAGATTATATTTTCAATCCTAACAGAATTCTTATTGGCATGATTTGCCTATATTATTTTACTAAAAATCAGTTCTAGTTTGGGGACATGTCATTGGTTGCAATCATTGGATGATGAATCAAAATTCCTTAGTAAGAATAAATTAAAAACCCAACACAATGCTTAATGGTATGATTCTGAACTGCCTAGATCATTTGCTTCATTTAAATGTCTACTTTACTGAAAATTGTGTTTCTAGAAACTGATTTTTCTCCAAGAAGTGTGCAGTAGATGTTTTTTCCCTCTCATAAGATCAGAACAGAATCAGAGGTAAAATGGCTGCATACACCAAAAGACAGGGATTATAGCTAATGGATTGTGTTAGCTATTCTTCATTTAAGTGAAACAAAACAAATGAAATGATAATTCCTTTTTTATTTCTCGAAAGTATGGTTGAAAAAACTATATCTATTCCACTTTTGGATTTGTTTGTTCTGTCTTGCTATTGTTGATATTTTTGAAAGCTCATGATAAAAACTATTGGAGGTATTTGAAAAATTATAAATATTTTAGTGTTGTCATCATTTATACCAAATTGGGAAACAAATTTATCATATAAATAATACTTTCAGGCTGAATTGGGATTTCATTTAATTGATTGATCAGAATTTTTGGCATTGAATAAATATAACTACAGATTTTCTTATAAAATATTTTGAAAAATTGTATTCCTCTTATGCCTGTAGCAAGGCTAATGTTTTACAACCTATGTCTTGCTATTTGAGATGTTCATCTGTGTTTCAAAGCACCTTGTGGTTTTATTCTATTTTCGGTTGGCTATTGAGACACATCACACTGCAGTGGCTTAGGCAGGCATCATCTCTACTAAGTAAGCAATGGCCTTGGCCTTGGGCCTCAACAGACTGACTCATGGACCACTCCAGAGCAAGGGACCAAAGATTATTTCAGAATAACCTGGAGGTAAAGCTGGAAATTTGACTTAACAGCACCATAGCAATTATATTTTAAAATATAAAAAAGTATAATTCCTCCCTTACATTTTACCAACAAGAATATTTAGGTTGCTGATTTTATCTCTCATAGTGACTTAAATTTCCAGTTCTTTAAAAAGAATTTTTTTTTACACAAATACTCAGGAAATTATAATTAGAACAACACACTTTGTAAAGAAAGTGGCATCTATGGCTTTGCTTTTATCTAGACATCAGAACGTCTTGATGGCAGCTCATACTAATTGCACACATATTCTTTTAAGTATATTCCAGTTGCGCTAGAGGGCAAGGGTAATAATAACAACATCTACTATGTACCAGAAGCAGTGGCCTGGGAATATTATCATCTCATTTAAAAGAGGAGAAAACTGAGGCACCAAGAAGTTGAGTAACAAACCCAAGGTAACCCAGCCAGTTTAAGGCAGAGTCAGGGTTCTGGTTACAGTGAGTCTGGCTTCAGAGTCTGTGCTACTATCCACTTCACATACTGACTCCCTGGAAAAGGTCTGATCTCTTTCATCCATACAATCCTTTCATGTATGATACTTATAGGTCTAATCTGAGAGTCAGGCTGAACTAATATTAGCTTCTCCATTTTGAAGATAAACACACTCTAAGAGAAATTCAGCCTCTTGCCATGAAGTCACTGTTAGTAAGTGGAAAACCAGCAAATTCAAAACTTGGAATTCTAAAAATAAATGTAGTCATTTAAAAAAACAAAACATAGTTTCTTTGACAATTTTATCTTAAATCAAACATGATAGTGACTCAAATGTAACAAAGTCCAGTTTTGTTTTGTTTTTTTGAGTTAGAGTCTCACTCTGTTGCCCCGATTAGAGTGCCGTGGCGTCAGCCTAGCTCACAGCAACCTCAAACTCCTGGACTCAAGCGATCCTCCTGCCTCAGCCGCCCAAGTTAACTGGGACTACAGACATGCGACACCATGCCCTGCTAATTTTTTCTATTTTTGGTAGAGATGGTGTCTCGCACTTGCTCAGGCTAGTCCTGAACTCCTGAGCTCAAACGATCCGCCCGCCTCAGCCTCCCAGAGTGGTAGGATTACAGGCGTGAGCCACCGAGCCCGGCCCCACAAAGTCCAGTTTTATAATGTCACACAACTGTTGTCCAAAACTTGAAAGGAATAAGATTAAGTCCATGCAATTACCATCAAATAGAAAATTTAATTTCTGGGATATCTTCACCTGAAAATAATTAAATTTTGAAGAAAGAGATGTTTCAGAAGGAGATTATTTTGATCACATAATGTTTTAATAAAATAGTAGAGAATTACTCTCTATTCAATTTATCTTTTCCATATCACTGGCTCTGAGAAATGAGAGAGAGTAGAGGCAGTGACACAGAGCAGATTAGCTAGGAAGATTTCTTGCCCTGTTTAAACTCCACCTACCTTTGTCTACCCTACGCCTCAATCATCTGGCCTTTTTGATATAAATAAAATCTACTCTGGTGCTGCTGCTCTGTCCACTTAGGGTTTGAAGCATTATTCTGTGTGGATCTGCATAAGAATGTTTTTCATTTTTATTTCCTTTTTGGCCTCTGTTTGTACTCCTAATGCCTAAGGTCTCATTTTAACAGTATGCATTAAATTGCTTTTCCTTCACTCTGTGACCATCTCTGCAATACATGGAATGATCATTCAATGTCATGCTAAACACAAACAAATTCAAGCAGAATTTTTATAACAACTCTCCCATACATCCCATGCGATGATTTCCAGAACTCCACTCACCTGACTGGCTGTGCAGTTGGATAAGCATGTCCTGTTATCAGCTGCAAGATAGAAGTTGGTGGGACATGCACAGGTGTGGGTCTTTCCAGGGGCTAAAAGGCACAAATGACTGCAACCACCGTTATTTATCATGCAGAGATGTTTCGAGACTATAGACAAGAAAGAAAAAACAATAATAAAACAAGATAATCATGACTAATAATGTAAATGGGATCAGAGATAGGACATTAAAGCTTCATAACTTGTATTTGAATAAATCTTTGTAATCAAGAACTCATCAAGATTATAAATATAATTTTATTTTGTTACAAATGGTACTTATTGCTTAATGACATTGATTTTACCATTAAATAATTTTAAGGGGTACACGTCTACAAAAACAAGCATTTTAGTAGGAAAAATTATCCATCAGAAAAATAGAGACTAGAAGCATTTTGGATGAAAACATACATATGTTCAGAAATATAAATGTAAAATAAAACAATGAAACAATGATCTACAACTACTAGTACAATGACTTTGCTTTATCAGCCAGATACGTTTTTTTAGCAAGATGATCAAAACTTTATTTCATAAGGCCTGATAAAATTCCTGTTAGACATATGTTAAGAAAACCTGATATATTTGTTATTTTTGGAACCCTAGAGCTAAACGTAATTCCTTCTACCCACCATTACAGAAACTAAGAATTCTATAACTATTTTGTAAACAAATTATTTCAAGAATCCAGTATTCACTTCCCTGACTACATTTATTATTGTAATTTTAGCTTAACATGATTTGAACAAATCAATAATTCTTTGTGCTATTATTGAATGTCTAATCATATCCCTTAATAGCAGTACTTGATATCAAGTGGATTCTTCCATAAAATGATGCTAAATAATGAAATCTGGTAATCTTTTTCAAAAATAACATTACACTTAACCTTGAAAGAATAAAAAATGGAATGTTACTGAAAGATGTTGATGCATTTATGGAAATCATGGAAAGAATAATTACCATCAGGTTGTCTATAAGAATGATACACCTGGATATCTGTGATGGCATGCCATGAGTTAATCAGTGAGAGTCTGTCTGCTCCCGATGTTTTATGGGCACGGCTGAGTGACTTGGTTTTCCCATCAGTCCAGTAGATGTAGTCTTCAAACAATGTTAGTGCAATCACCCCTGGAATATCTTGATTAGGGACTGTAATAGGAGATGGTAAGATTAATGTTCAGTCTTGGAAGACTGCCAGTTAAAATATTCAATACTACATGGGCTGACAGATACAACTGCTACAGAACTTCGTGTGAATAATTGCTGTGACAACCTGTCACCCTGGCAAGGTTCTTTATTACCGGTTAAGAGAATGCAGGATTGGGCACGGGAGCTCACATTGCTCAGATTTAGCTTGGTTTAACCATTGGAGAAAAAAAAAGTGAATATGATCCTGCTCACCATTAAAGGCTGCTTCACCAGAAACAAATAACATCCAACATTTTAAAATTAACAATTGGTGTGGGGAGGTATATATATCCATCAGGTTGTTCTTAAGACCTAAATCTAAAGGTCATTGTCCTTCTTTTTCCAACATTTAAAATGACTAAATTATATATCCAGGATGAAATATGTCTACTACCTGGAAATAAAGTGACTATAAAACTACTATAAACCATCTTAGTCATTGAGATTTTATGAACACTTTTGCTTAAAAGATGAACTGGAATAGGGTTAGAGGGAAATAAGTATGGTGGATAGCAGACTTAACAGTCATAAAACTGTTTAGATGCAGATTTAAGTTGTTTTATAATTATAACTTCTACTGGTTAAATGTAAACAGTAGATTGCGCATCACAAATGTGAATTATGCTTTTAAGAGATACTAGGGTCCTATCAAGAAAATAAGATGTAAAAAATCTGATGGTTTGGGGTTAAATAATTTTAAATAGTGATAGAGTTTTTTTTGTGCTTTTAGTTTCTCAAACTTGTTAAATAATCAATAAATTGAGAAAATGAAAACTTCTTAACCCATACAAACATTTTGTATATTTCTCTGTATTAATTTTCAGATATACTTTTAGAAGTTCTGAGAAAAAGTTCAGTAATGAAAAAAATGTACTGTAATTCCACTAATAGATACTTAATAGGTATTTTTCCATTAATTAGATTTTAATGACTGATAATTAAAATTTGGCATATTCCTCATGCAGTAGTAACTGGAAAACTATTAGAATTTCAAATATAATTCACTCTTTCTAGGAAAGTTTATTGTCTTATTTTTAAAATGCTGGGTAAATTGTCAACTAAAAGAAGATATTTTAAAACTATTGATTTGTCATTTTTATTCAGATAGGCCAAATGTGATCAGAGAATTCACCATGACTCAGAAACAATAGAAATAAAAGAATTAAAATGAGAATCCTCAAAATAGGTGATATGTTAAATCAATTATTACTATCAATAATATCATCTAGCCAGAAATTCATCTCAGAACAGATATTATGCATATGAATGATGTAAAAATAAATAAAATCAGATGTGCACACTTTAGATGTTTTCAATTTTGAAGCAAAAATCCAGATTTACGCAAAACTTAATTATATGTGTACTCTCGTGGACGTGGAGACCATGACTAAAATAAGTGGAACTGGAAAGAAGGGCGAAAACAAGAACACTCTACCATAGTGAATCAGGTCTGAGCTATTTATGCAAACTATTCCCATCTTCTACTTTTGGCTGTATAAATTCATGCTAAAGAAACAAAATAAATGTAGCAAAATGATAACAACTGGTTAAATCTTGCTGATGGATAATCATTATGAGTCTTTCACCTTAGACATAGGTTTGGAAATTTTCAGGTAAAATAAAAATTTAAATAAAATATTGAAAGACTCAGAAACATTTAATTTGGATCTCTTTAGATGCAAAGGAAGTAATTATATCATTAACTCTGGTCTCAAAGAAATTAATCATCACTTCCAAAAATCTCAATCCACAGAGAGAGTCAAATAAATAACTTTTGTGAAAAACATAGTTATTGTAAGAATTTACCAATTAGCATTTCAAAAGTAGCAATCTTTTTTTTTTTAACTATTCAGCAGTAACTATAGCTGATATTTATTAAGCACTGGGGTTCTAGAGAACTAGGCTAGTGATTCTCAATGGGTGGGAGAGGCAATTTTGCTTTTTTATTCACCTTATTTCATTTAATACTATCAACAACTCTGTTTTGCAGCAGAAGACGTTACTTTGCAGATTAGGAAACTAAGATCTGGAAAATTTAAGTAAAAGGGGGATGGAAAAGCTAGTAAATGAAAGTACTGGTATTTAAATCTTAGCTCCTCTGGCTGCTGAGCTCATAGTCACTTTAGTATCCTAGCACTGCTTTTAAGAAAGCCAGTGTTGTAGGGTAGAGTACATAAAGCAATGGTGCTAAATTCATAAACTTCATATGAAAGTTGGATTGTTTAATTACTGGATTGGAATTGCATAATATATGATTTCCAGACATGGGACAATTTAAGTACTAGACAAGTATTAAGTAGTGATCACAGAAACTTCTGTTATTAAATAAATACTAAACATTTATGGGGATCAGAAAGGTGACCTATTATTTCAGAATAAAGATGACACATGGCTGAATGTACAGAACATATAGAAAAGTCAGGACAAAGTAAAGAAAATTAGTCCATTTGCCTAAAGTGACGATCTGTTTGATTCAATTCCTTGTTTGACAATGGCAGTAAAGACCAGAACAGTCACTAGAAGCTCTATAATCCCACTCTAGGCCCGCTCATTTGGCAATTGCACTTACTTCCCAAACAACATAAAATACAACCAACAAAGTATTTGCTGTAGGAAAAAATAGTGAAAACACCAACTTGTATTAACAAGGGAAAACTTAGTCCTTACATCTAACTCTATGCTGACTATATGAAGCTAGTCTTCTAAGAGATAGTAACTATATCCTTAATATCACAAGCAATATTAATGAAAATCAAAATGAAAAAAATAATACATGAAAAATTTTCACATATTGCCTTATTGGGGATTTAGCTCCTAACTTGGTAGTATGCTTCATTTCCTCTTTAGATCTAAATCTCTTCAATAGGAGTTAATTGATTATCTGCTTAAGCTTCTGTGAAAAAATTGCCATATATCAACTGCTAAATGATAAGTATAAATAAGTGAATGTTGTGTTTATTTTTCCATCAATATATGAAGAGTTCAACCCTTGAGATTAAATGAGAAGCAGTTCTGAGCCAAAGGAGAATATATTTTGGTACAAGAAACTTTCTTTATTCTGAATGATGACAAAAGTTGTTTATTTTTTGTCTATTTTTATGTTATACATATGTGTATATATATGCATATATGTTTATATGCATACATAAGATCTTTCTTACAACAAGAAAGATCTATTGCAATGTAATTTGGCAGTGCTGTGGGTTGAATGTGTCCTCCAAAAGTTCATGTGTTGGAAACCGAATTACCATCGTAATGGTAGTAGAGTAGGGTGATTAGTTCATGAAGGCCTTGACCTCGTAATAAGTTTATGCTATTATAATGGGGATGGGTTAGGTATAGCAGGAGTTTGACCCCCTTTTTCTCTGTGTTTTATGTGCTCTTGTCCTGTCTTGAGCATGCTCTCTGGTCATGTGGTGTCCTTCAGCCATGGTAAGAAACTTGTCAGATGCCCAAACCATGCTCTTGCATTTCACAGCTCCAGAACCATGAGCCAAATGAATTTTCATTGTAAATTAGCCATCTGTGGTAGTCTGTTATAGCAGCAGAAAACAGACTAAGACAGTCAGTAAGTGGAACTGACAAAATTTAAACATGGAATGTGATTGTACAAGGGTAACATTTAAGAAACAAACTCTTACTAAGAAGTGGTTAACTTTAGGGAAAAAGTAGTCAATGTTTCCTCAAAATGATGATGCCTGTCTTTTTTAAGAGAAAAATTATATGACCAGCTGTCCTGTATAAAACTACATTTGTTTAATTAAATAAAAAATGTGAAAAGTAAATTTAAGAAATCTTTCATTTATGGGTATTCAGGAGACACATAAAAGACGGGAAAAACAGAACTGCTGTGTAGGCTGTAGTTTAGCAGGTACTTATTATATATTAAAAGCCTATTTTAAAGCTGCTTACTGTATTTAGGTCTCTATGTTGTATAATAGCATTATTTATTGTACTGTTTCCAACATTCCACTCAAGCACTAGGTTCCTAATTTCTTTTTCATAGACTATATCTTGCAGAAGAAAGGAGTTCTTATTTGGCAATAAATATATAAATAAATAGATCAAAGAAATACTCCCTTGTGGAGTTTTTCCCACTGAGTAAAGCTGGATGTGATCCTGCTTTCCATTTGTCCTTACAGCAAATGGAAAAGGTTGCCATCCAGAACATATTTTTGACTTACCTGTTGTTGCCTCATAGCTAGACATACTCTATTACAATACTCTTGATTATTCATTTTTTGGATAGCATTTAGCATGTTAAACAAGTAGATTTCTGAATAATATTCTAATTTTATATTTCTGATTAATCTTCTTTAAATACTTAGTAACAAAATGTACCAGTTAACACAGTTCTTATGTTTTGTTGAGTTAAAAATCCCATAGTTGTTGTTATGGGAGGATATGACATTGGAATACTGGCAGATTTTACATGGCTTTATATGTTGGGTTAGTAGTAAGATAGACATTTTTCTAGTAATACTCTATTTTTCCCTTATTTCCTCTCTAAGATTTGCTTTAAGGATCTAAATGCTATTTGAAAATATTATTTATGCCGCAAAAATCCCAGTAATTTATCATTTAAAAATGACTATAAAAGCCTTAGCAATATTTTCAAAAGTAAAAAATGAAAAGCTATAGAATACAACCACCATATTCTATAATCATGTATATGAAGAAATCAAGATTGCAGAGTACCTTAAGTTTAGAATTGATTTAAGTTATAAACAGTTTATGTATTGATTAAAAGGAAATATCTAAATAATCAGTGATCTATTAAGGTCAACTTGGACCTCAGTCTATGAATGACTGTGTTTGGAAGTTTGAGTTCCTAAAACTTTAATGTTAACAAGCATAAGAAATCAAACACTAAAATCTACTATCTTTTACATTTTAATATATTTTAAGATTCTCTCACTTTTTAAATTTTTCTCTGTGCCATTAGCCCAAGTGAAGGCTCACATCCTCTCACACCTGAAATATTACAAAATTATTCTAACTTTTCTACTCATTATAATCCCTTCCAATCTCTTTGATATCAGTCAAGGTTGCTGCAGTAAACAGAAAATACTTCTTTAAATGAGAATTGAAGAGAGTTTAATAAAGGAATTATTTACAGAGGTGTGGATATAGCTAAGGGACCAATGAAGAGTTGCTTTTTCCTAGGTCTGTTATCAGAACCTGGTGAAAAATTTAGCTTAGTAAAAAAGCCACCCAACGAGAGCAGTGGCCATTTGGTGGATGAACTCAGACACTGCTAATAACTGTGGTTGGACGTGAGGGAAAGAGATGAATAAATATTCTGACATCTTCTTCCATCCACCATCTTAATGTCCTTCCAATGTATCCATGGAGTAAATCCAACTTGACATCAGGAGCCAATGCCTGCGTGCCTGGGTGATAAAGTACATAGAACTCAGCAGCTTTCCAGCATGTGGAACAGGGCAAAGAGGCAGAGGTAGGATAACTAGAACTACCTCCAATTAATATTTTTCGTGTTTTTTCATCTAACACAGCTCCTTGCTGAACAAAAACCATGAGGAATATGCATTCCTTAGGTAATATGGTACAAATTATTTAACATGACTTAAACATCCTCTGTCTTCAGAAGAGAGGATCAGGATGCTCACTAATAGTTTTCCCCATATCCTTTGAGAAGGATAAAAGTACAAGATATTTAGAGAAACTAGGACATGAATTAAAGTAGCAAAGTATGAAAAGCAGAAAAAAAGAGATGAGAAAGTAAAACAGCACTGAAAAACGAGGTAAGATTAACCAAAGGCTACAAAAATGCATAGGCTGGTAAACAAACAGATAATAAAATTCACATGATGGTAGAAAGTGGTTTACCATGACACAGAAAGTGAAAGATGCATGACAGTGGTCAGTGGGTGTGTGGATAACGAGTTCTCGTTTATAAAGAGTAACCAAGAAAGAGGAGGGGGAATGGCCAGGGTAATCTTCAGAGAATGACTGCTGAGCCAGAGCTTTATAAATACCCCATCAAAAAAGACTGTACTTTATATAACCTTAGGGACAAGGACATTTGTTCTTTGTCAATAATTATGTTCCTTTCACTGATACTATTTGTAAATCTTTTTTTTTAAATAATTATTTCTTCAGAACCTACAACAAGAAGCTACAAAGTGTTCCATTTAATGTTTGCCTCCATGAATATTTTGCCTGCCTACTCATTTTTAATGCAATTCTGCTTAATGGTAACAAACAGTATTACAAATAAAATTTCAGGCAAAAGGATACAAAATCATTGTTCAAGACAATTAAAGTATTAAGAAATGACAGGAACAAAAGACATAGCCAACATTTGCAAATATTATGAAAGAATACTGAAAATGTATTTTTCCAATAAAAATATTGTGGTCCTTCAGTGAGATTTTGCATGGACGAAAAATAAATTTCCTCCATTTAGCACGTCATAGTGCCCAGCAGATCTGAGCTCACACTACTTGGGAGTCTATTATACGAGGCTGCCTTTTGAGTACTGATAATGATCAAATGTTCGAACTAAAGTTATGTGCCCCACCTTAGTGTAGTGGTTTATACCTTGACAGTCAAATGAGTGTGATGCATGATGGCAAAGTAGAGAAATTATTGCTGTATTTAGAGATGTTCTTTAGATTTAAGTCATTATTAAGATGCTAAAGATATCCATGGCCCATCCTTTTCTAGTATTTCTTCTCTTTTTTTTTTTTTAACTTCTAAACTCAAGTAATATTTACTGTCTATATAGATTAGGAATATTAGATTTTATACAATTCAATCCCTTCCCCTCTCTCTTCTAATTTTAAATTATTCATAATAGAAAGTCATGTATGGCCATTTCAATATTTAACGTCTAAAAAGAGTATTCCTGTTAATGAATGTGAAGTTTTGTGAAGCAGACTGTGAAAATTATAGTACATTCATTTTGAAAGCTAGTCTTTGCCTAAAAATATTTTTGCGTGATGATAACATTGCTCTCCAATCTCTGAAGTAAACAAAGCAATATTGCTTCATGGACTTGGTAAAAATATATTCCTGTTGCTTTGAAACTTTCTAGGCCTTTCTGCTGGTGATACAAGCCTTCACAGGCACTTGGAAATGTGATAGTCTGAGCCAGACTGTCAGTACTAAAGATAATAGTTATGATATTATACACACATAAGTAGAAGTAATGTGTTTGTTAGAGAGTCCTAATGAAAACTGAAGCCTTTATAAAGCACTTTGCCTTTGGGATAGATATCAAGTAGTCATTTACATGAATGTAGTATCTGAGTGTTTCTCATTCCTGCAATTATAAATTTGTTTCTGTAATAAAAATAAGGAAGAATGTAACATATTACAAGTATTTTCAAATATGTTCTAGGTCGTCCTATCAAAAAGTAGAAGTGAGTGAGGAAATTGGTAGAACAGTCCTCCTCTGCCTTAGTTCCAACCTCAGCCAAATTCCTGTTAAAAAAATGTTAGAAAATCGCTGAAAAAAGAAGCTCTATTCTATGGATAAGAACATTGAACAACTGTGTAGCAAAGTAATATATCTAAATTAAGGAGTTACTAGACATGAGGTAAATCTATTGATTTTTAATCTGCTGATCCTTTATGTACACTCCCCTGCCTCCTATTTGGAATGAATGAGGCTGTTGAAAATGGCTGAAAACTCAAACTAGAGTAATCCTTAAAATGTCCCTGTTTTAAAAAGTATGTGGAACACACGACATTTGCAAAAAAAAAAAAAAAAAAATCTATTTAAACATACATCCAATGTAATGTAACATGTCCTATTTAAGAGACAACTGAAATACAAGATTGACACTGAAATCCTAAGACTTTTTAGAAGTGGCAGTTAATTTCAATTTATTTTACTGGTTCTGAAACATTTCTATAGTAACTGAATTATATTTTGCTTCTTTCCATTAACTTTTATTGTATTGTAAACAACAGCACATCAACACTCTTGGCATAAAATAGCCTGTGAAGTCTACTATTTATAATGGACTGTGAATGATAGGAATTTTTTAAAAAAGTACTAAAGTGCAATATCTTACCAAGAAAGAAATACTCTAGAATATTGTAAAATAGTGGAGGTAGGGAGTGGGAGGTGTTCGTTCACTAAATTTTTCTCCTTCTTTTTGGTGAGCTTCGGTGGATATTTAAATTTTCTAAAAACGTAAATGCAACACCTATTGAATTTCAGGATAGATGAACACAAAATATTCCCTTTGTCTTTTTCAGTGGTTTTATTTTTCCCTTCAGAACAAACCTTTTAAATATATTTTGTGCTGTTTCACTGGTAGCATACTGAGATCTGTATTCCTTTTCCAACATTAATTAGACTAACTGCATGGTTTATGATTTGGATTTTCAATCCAACACAGAACTGCCCCTCACAACACCAAATGGATTCCCAGAGCAATAAACAAACAAAAGAGTTAGAGTATAATATTGACACTTTAATATGAGGCTCTTCAGGTCTAAGGTCTAGAAATGTTTATCCTTTAAATGAAGAGCTGTAGTCACCATAATTGCATAAAAATTTAAACAATTTGTCCACATAATAAAAGAAAGCTCAGTGATAAACTATAGTTCAGACTCATAACCAACTATTACTCTTCAGAGAAATTAGCAGTTAGAGAATAATTTTTCCAGCATGCTGGGTAAAATATGCACATGACCAACTGATTTAACACAAGGTTAAATCCTTTTGTGATACTCAGAAGAGTAGTCTGAAAAGACAATTTATTAGAATAAAAAAACTTAAAAATTGAGGTCAAATATACATTTTTCTTAGTTTGTCCTTTTGTTATTACTATCTACACAATATTTTCAGCCTCTTATTTGCCAAAATACTACATACCTTCCTAAGATATTTTCATTAAGTAGAAAACAGAAATCTCTAAGTTAAGGTAGATATGCAAAGTTATTGCTAAAATTTTTTAGGAGATATTTGTAACTTGTGTTTTATAAATAATCCACTCAGAAAAGGTTGTACTTTTTGGAATGCATAAACTCAATGATAAAAGTTCTCAAATTTCAGAAAATCTGTGACATGAATTTTCAAATAAGTTTTAAAAGTTTTCCTATATGCATGGAATGTAGTTAGTTTTAAAATAGCAAACTCTGGCATTAAACTATTCCACTAAAACAGGGTCTGAATGTTGGTGTCCCTCCAAAATTCATATGTTGGAACCTAATATCTTATGTAATAGTATTAACAGGTGGGAACTTTGGGAAGTGATTTTCATGAGGGTTCTACCCTCATGAATGGAATTAGTGGCCTTACAAAAGAGGCTCCAGAGAACTGCCTTCATTTCCAT
>VBSM01003200.1:8177530-8193806 GCA_008086735.1 Cheirogaleus medius | reverse complement strand
TGGCAAAAAAGTAGATTGAATCATATTTGTGTCTCAGTGTTTTGTGGAAGGCATAACTTAGTGATGGAATGGGATATTTCTCAGAAGGAATCTCTCAGCAAAATGTTAAAGGAGCTGCTTGGCTTTACTTGACTGCTTATGGTAAAAATTGAGAAAAGAGAAAAGGATTAAAATTGGAATTTATGATCAAAAGGAAAGCAGAAATAAAAATTTGGGAAATTCTCAGGGTGACCATCTTGTAAAGAATGAAAAAAGAATTTTGGGAAGAGAACATCAAGGGTGTGGCCAAGCATTTAATAAAGATAATAATATGGACAGTGGAAGCCTGGTGCTACTCATCAAGACAATGGAAGAATGACCTTGAAGGCATTTTGTAGATCTTCAAATCTGTCCTATCTATCACAAGCCCAGAATGCCAGGGCCTTGGAAGCAGAACAATTTCAAGGTTCTTCTCCCTACATTGAGTGCAGCACTCTTTAGACAGCCTAGCTGTGGCTCAAGTAGGCCCAGATGTGGCTCATGCTGTTCCTTTGGAAGGCACATATGGTGAACCTTGGCAGAGTTCTCATAATCCAATTCTACCAGTGTGTAGAGTACACAAGCTGCAAGAATGTGGCTGCCTCCACCTAAACTTCAAAATATGCAATAAAGAGCCTTGAGATCTAGGCAGAGAATTATCATAGGGTGGGACCACAACAGAGAGTTCTCATTAGGGCAATGCATGGTGAAACCATGGGATTGGGGTCACCTCAGAAGAGTCCCCACTAGGGCATTGCCCAGCAGAGCTGTGGGGATGGAGTTACCCCCAAGACCCTAAACTGGTAGAGTCACAGGCTTGTAACCAGCTTGGGAGAGCCACAGGCACTCCAACCTCTGAGAGCTACAAAATGGGCTATACTCAACAAAACCATGGGGTGGGGCCCCTAGAAGACGTTGGGGTCCAACCTCTGCCCCACTGTGTCCAGAAAACAGGACTTAGAGTTAAAGAAGATTCTTCTGGAACCTCAAGATTTAATATTTTCCCTGTTGAACTTTAGATTTGGTCAGGAACTATTATCTCTTTCTTCTTTCCTATTTCTCCCGGTGGGGAACGGAAATGGTAATTCTATGCCTATTACACCACTGTATTTTGGAAGTACATAACATGTTTGATTTCATAAACTGATAGAGAGAAGTCTGCCTCAGGAAGAATCATACCTTGAGTTTCATTCATATCTAATTTTGATAATGTTTAGATGAGACTCTGGACTTTAGACTTTTGGGTTGGTGCTAGAATCAGTTAATATTTGGGGGGCTATTGGGATAAAATAAATATTTGCACATGAGAAGAACATAAATTTTGGAGCCCCTGGGGCAAAATGCTATGGTCTGAATGCTGGTGCCCACCCACCAACCCAAATTCAGATCTTAGAACCTAATACTCAATGTTATAGTACTAAGAGGTGGGGCCTTTGGGAAGTGACTAATCATGAGAGCTCTAACCTTATGAATGGGATTAGTACCCTTATAAAAGAGGCTCAGAGGATCTCCCTTCCTCTTTCTGCCTTCTGAGAACCAGCAAGAAAACACAATCTATGAAGTAGAGAATGAGCCTTTATCAGACCACCAGACAATGAATCTACTGGCATCTTGATCTTGAACTTTCCAGCCTGAAACTCAGTAATAAATTTCTGTTGTTTATAAATTACCCAGACTATGACATTTTTTTATAGCAGCCCAAACAGACTAAGACAAAGGTGTACATTTTTAAGCTAGATTATTGTTGTTTTCACTCCCCCAAAGAAACAAAAATATTTGGATTTGATGAGATATATGCTTCACTTTATGGTATTATGTTCTGGTGGCTTTAGTTTTGGGAGTTTTTTCCTTATATTTTATGCAATTTATCCATGTCCATTATTTAAATCAATCTGAAGGATTTCAGGTATGGATACATCTTTATTTGTATAGGTGTGCAACCTAACCACAAGTGCTGTTACTGTTGCTATTTGAACTTGTAACAATCAGGTATCAATCTTAATTATCTGTTCAAAAACAAGGGGGCTGTATGAAAAGTGGAAAATAAGCAAGCTCTGGAACCAGGTAGATCTGGTTTCAAATTCTGATTCTCCTATTAGCTTTAGACAAATTACTTAATTCCTTCTTTGCTGAAAAATAGCTTTAATAGTACTTAATTGCATAGTGTTGGTTGATGGAATGATTAAAAGGGCATGCATTGGATCAAGCACAGTCCCTCGCATACAGTAGCCTTATAATAAAAATATATGTTTATAGAAGGATGGATGGCTACAGTTCTTGGAACCTCAGTAGTAGGCCAAGAAAATGTCCATTGCAAGAAAAAATATTGTGTAAAACATCTAATACAATGTAATACTGAAGAATATAGGTTTTCTCTTCCCTCATTGATTTACTTGATCAATTCACAAATGTCCAACTTTAAAAGATGGCAATAATTTTTATGATAATACTCAGGGAAAGCTGGGGATTGTATTTGTAATTTAATAGTTTGTTTCATCAAGGCTAAGAGAGGAAACGTTTGATGATTATAGATTTCGAACCTCTCTCATGCTTAAATTGAAGAATACTGAGATTAAAATTTGGGGATGTGGCAAAGATTGCAACAATGTTATTTTTATCTACTTAACTGGAGGCTTAAAATTTTAGTTCTGAAATTCCCTTTCATGTCGTTTTTTCCAACATGCTCTTTTTACAGATGAGGCAACTGAGGCCCAGGGAAATTAACTATGCTGTTTGAGGTGAATAAGCTAGTTAGCAGTAGATCCCACTCCAACCCAGCCATGATCCTTAGGTTTCCCAGGCTTCTTTTGAGATCTCAAAGGTTTGCTTTCTTCGGTTCAAGGAGAAGCTTTCACTTAGAGATCTGTACTCCAGCAATGGTTTATTACTTCTAATCCAAAGTCGAAGTCCAAAATTCTTTGAGAATGGTTGTGGTTTGGGGATAGTAGGGATCAGTCCCAAATATACAGACCTACAAGAATAGTATCATTCATATATTTGGAATAATTCTATTTTTGTATAACAATATATTTAAAGACTGAACATTTCTATCTGGAGACCATCCTCCAGTTGCCAAGTCTCTCTTTGGACCTATTTATATGTTTAAAGAGAAAGTAGGTGAAAAGAGTGTTACTCATTTGAAATCTTTAGCCTAGGTAAATTGTCAGGTGTTTTAAATACTTTTTAGGGAAAGACACAGTAGAAGATGCTTAACCAGATCCTTAGAATGCCTCTTTTCCTGAACATGTTAAAATCAATGCATCTGTCATCAGAGTGTAACATTGTAACTTAGAAATTTTTTTATTGAATGTCTAGCTTACAATTCTTAAAAAATGTGCAAATGTATATATAAAAAATACATCATCAAAGTGGGATTTATTTTTCCCTAGCAAACTGTATAATATAAATCATTCACTTGATAGTTATAACTCAACTACCAATATTTCTGAGATTTTAAGCTTTTACAGATCTCTTCTGCTTTATCTGCTAAGTAACTATTGAATCTAACATTGTATCCCCATTCTCACAGCTATAATCATGTCACCCATTTTCTCCTAAAACATTTTAACAGTTTCTAAGTTGGTTGCTCTTCCAGGGTCTTTCATTGTCCATGATGTTGTCAAATTTAATAACAGTACTCCATCAACCAAACATCATCAATGGCTCCCTATGACCTAAAGGATAAATTCCAAATTACTTAGCATACAAGCCTTGTTACAACCTGGCCCCAATTTGCCCTTGTTCGTCTTGTGCCATTATCTCCCTCTTATATGACTTCCAGTCATAGCCAAATTGTGTAAACCTCATGCTGTTTCAAGACTCTATTACATTTTGGCACATGCTAGTCCCTCTGTGTGAAGAATCCCTCCTATGTTTTCCTTATATGAGAGGTTTTGCTCAGTCTTTCAGACTGCTCAAAGATCTCTTCACTTCAGCAAAGGCTTTTCCTGCCCACACTTTTGCAATATTTGCATATTCCTCTAACCCCAATCTAATTTATGTGTTTACCTGCATATCAGTTTATCCCATTGGGCTGTGCTTTGAAGACTGGGAATTATAACTCCAGGGCCTAGCATAATGCATGAGACAGAAAGACAAGTCTGTAAATGTTGAATGAATGAATGAATGAATGGGCAGAGCTAAAGGAAAGAAATCAGAGAAATGAAAAAAAAATGGACCAATGATGTAATTTAAAATAAACTATCTTATTTAGGCATCCAATAGTACATATTTTATTGTATTATATTACATTATAATTATATTGTGTCATATTATGTTATTTTAGTGAAAATCAGTAGAATGATCTTTATAGAGAGAGATATTAGAACAAGGGTCATGTGATTAAGATTGCATTTCAAGGTTCCTAAACTAGTACACTGACTAATGTATTTTGATTTTTTGGTTTAATTTTTCAATGTGATGCTTGGATTTGGTAGGAGGGCGAATTGGGGGAGAAGAGGTGGCAGAGAAAGAGGATGGAATTTCTCGAGCAAACTTCAAGGCATATGTGCCTTGGATATAATCTGAACTTTTGTTTAAGTCATAGAATATAGAAACTTCAGAGGTTATTGCACTAGGCAAATATTATAAAATAATGCTTCCTTTGTAGAATTATTATGTAGTTTACATCAGAATGTTTTGGGGTGAAAAAACCTTTCTAGACCATAAAGTCCTATTCAAGGGCTAACTTTTCTCCATTATCAAAATTTGGTTCATGTGAAAGAGCCATTATTCCAAAATTTCTCATACACTTTTCATATTCTCAAATTACTTTGTCATGACTGGTATGTACCATCCTTCAGATGAGCTCAGCCTCCAGTTTTCATGAATAAAACACATGAGAATAACACTGGTCTGTTTAATAAAACAAAGAGGTTAATGTCCAAACTAATACAAAATTGTTGATATAAAAGGTCATGTTTTCCACCTGCAAATATGCAACTAGAAAACTGTAGCATTTGCTATGTCTTATGGGGCAGAGGCAAGGAGTAGAATAATCCAATTCCTTCTTACAAACATGGTAAATTAATAGCCCCTTTTTTCATTAGCTGTGGAATTGGCATAATTCAGGCTGGTTACAATTAGTCCCTCATTAGTAACTACCAGGTAATTATTGGCCTACATTCAGGTATTGGCAGATGCCTGATAAGGCACTTAATGAATTTTTTATTAGTATTTCTGAGAAAGCCTTCAGGAGAAAATATTTCTGAAGGCTGAAACTCATTTTAACTTTCCTTTTCTTCCCACTTGAGCCTCAAGGTATTTTCAATTTAAAATTTAAAATTTTTTAATAACATTATACTAAACTATCTTCCAGCTAAATATTTTACTATTTAATAAATTCAGTACCATTTTTCACTGCTATGTATGTCCCTCTACCCAAAGTCACCACCCATACCATGACTGAAAGACACTTTGTTTATATGCATTTTATTTTGTATTAAGTTTTTCAAAGTATTAATCACCACATATGTGACATCATTTTTAAATAAGTAGAACATGCAGTCAATAGTTTCCAATGAACCTAGCACTTTAAAAATAATTTTTGTTATTAAACACCAAAGGCTCAAATGAAAAATAGGTAAATATTTGATGCTGTAATATGTTTTTAAATATTACCCTACCTAACTTAAATTTGTATAAATTTTACTGGACAGTGAAATTTTATCACAAACTAATACATTAACAACTACCTATCACTTAATATGGATGCTAAAAATGGACAGGTTCATGGTTACTTAGGGAAAATACAAATTGCCACAATAAAACTTTCAATTATATCATCCAAGAATGAGGAAGGATATTTCATTGTTGATTCTTTGGGAGGGGATATAACTTCTAAATTCTAAGTGTGATTTCTGTTTGTCAACATTAATTTTGTTGTAATTTAAACCTTAAAATGATCTTTAATTCTTCACTTAAATTGCATCCTGATGAGTTTTTTATCTCCATCAATGGAATTTCAACACCTAAGTAAATGACTCACCTAACTACATTTCTTGTACCTAACTACATTTCTTGTACTTCCATGTTCTTACCCTTAAGATAGCACCTCTAAAAACTTCCTGTCAGCATTTCTAGTTAGAAGAATGTCATTGTTTAAATGTTAACTGAGAGGGACATAGGTAAAATTACAAAATTTACAAAATTTAGAAAAATTACAAAATGGTGAGACTTCAATGCCATTTACCTCTGTTGTATTTACTTGTTTTCATTTTAAACTAATTGGCTAAAAGATCTATGATGGCATGAGTTTGCAGGGTCTCACCTAATGATTAACAATAATCTTCTCTCCCTTACTATTTCTCGTTCCCTCCTCCTCCAATTTTTTTTTGTGCTAAGCTTAGTGCCAGAGAGGAAAGCAATCTGTCAAGTTAAACCATACTAATGTATAGGGCTTTATTTGAGACCTCTCTGAAATTTGTATTTTAAGAGATGTTTGTAAATAAAATCACCTGATAACAAAAGTGACATTAGGTTACTAAAGATCAATAAAAATTCATCTCCCTTCTTCATTCAAGGAAAAATCTAATTTTAAAAAACTACTTGCATCTAAAATGTTTGACGATTCAGTTGAATCATTTGTGGTTTCTGCTTTATCAACATCATGTTTATTTATACCTCACTTTTTCTCTATTATGTCCTTGTCTGTTACTTTTCTTATTTCTCTCATTCTCAGTTTTTTTTTCCTTAATAAGCCTTTTCCCCCCATGTATAATTTTAAGGTTACCTTTCTCTACATCTAATTATTTCACTTATTTGTTTTATACTTAGAGTTTTTTTAATCTACTAAGAATTAAAAAAATAGAAAAACAAAGTACCCATAGAATTTTATATTCATTCATATTAACATTATTTTCTGAGTGTTGAGTATTACACTATTTTTGAAAGCTATTTTTCATGTTAATTTTGTTGCTACTGTTGATTAAATAACAATAATTTTAATCAAGTATTATATATAGCTTAAATTATAAATTTTAAATAATATTTTCATTGTTTGTAAAGAACATTTTATTCTGCTTTTAAGAAAACTCAAATCCTAACAGATTACAATAATAGCCTAATGTTTACAAGCAAATATCCTTCTATTCCAATTCAGTTAAAATATATGTACATATTCATTTATAAAACTATTACCATTTACTAGAAAAACTATTTAGAAAAATGCAATTAAAGGACACATTGACAGTGTGAAAATGATTTTATGCATAAATTATAAAATTTCTGAATAAAAATATCAAATTTATTTACCAATATTGTCACAAAGGAATATAATAATGTAACCTTAAATTAAAAATGTGTTTGATGAGAGAAAGCATAAAAATAAGAATACATAGTTTTAAAATTAATATTTTATGTACTGGC
The DNA here is from genome assembly GCA_008086735.1 of Cheirogaleus medius. Classification (NCBI taxonomy): domain Eukaryota; kingdom Metazoa; phylum Chordata; class Mammalia; order Primates; family Cheirogaleidae; genus Cheirogaleus; species Cheirogaleus medius. The sequence continues at coordinate 8,186,423 of VBSM01003200.1, read as the reverse complement.
AAAATACTGAATCATTTATGCTACTGGACCAACCTTTGTGTCTATGAGATCCATCCATGTTGCTAAATTCAATGTGATTTTCATCGGCCCAGTAAAGTCTGTGGTTGACATAATCTATAGTTAGTGCCATAGGCCTAGAAATCTTGGTTTCTATGACAACACTCTGATTGGTTCCATCCATTCCAACACGGCCAATGTGAGGATACTCACAGCAGTCAATCCAATACAAATACCTAGGAAAGAAAATCAATAACCATTTTGTTTACAGACACTCCAGGAGCAATATATCATAGAATATTTTGCTTTTTCACTCAACTATTCTCAAATTAAGTCTTGGTATCTCTCTGAATTGCAACTTTTAATAAGCATAATATGATGCAAAATTTCTTATGATTTTTTATTAAACATCTTATATGGTTTGAAATAGTTGCATAATTTTAAACATATGTTTCTTTTTAGTGTACTAATTCATATATATAACAAGATATTTTTACAAGTGTTAACAAATTATAGATGTCCCAAACTAACAGATATAAACTTTCAAAAAGCACCTAAAATGTCAAAGGAATAAAACTATCACTATATATATATATTTTTTTTTTTCCTAATCTATAAGAATTCAGGAGGAATCATGGAGGTGCACGTTCATTTGTTTGAATACACATTGTTCAATGTGGTAGCAACTAGCTAAGGCTATTTAAGTTTAAGCTTAAACTTAAGCTATTTAAATTATCACTATTTAAGTTTAAACTAATTAAAATCAAATAAAATGAAATGAAATGAATTGTTCCTCAGTCACACTAGTCATATTTCAAGTGCTAATAACCACATGTGTCTAGCAGATATCATACACAACAGCATAAATATAGAGCAATTCCATAATCACAGAAAGTTCTGGGCGGCACGGATTTAAATTATGCTTTTAGAAGTTCTAAAGTCAGACATTTCAGGTGTGGGGGAACAAAGAGTAAAAGAAAGAAAGCGATATTGATACTAACCATGTATCTATATAGTTGTAGATAATAACTTGATATTATAGTATTGATAATAGCTATAATTAAATAGTTAATCATAAACATACTATTAACAATGTTATTAGGTTGGGTTAAATATATAACATTGTACCCCATAAAATGTAAATAATGTATAAGTGACAGATTACTTAGAAATTTATCTTTAATTAAGACATTTGGGGTTTTTTTTCCTCCAAGTAGAAAAATTGACTTTATTTTTTGGATATGTTTTCTTATCTATATAATTAAAGACTTGAGTTAGAGGATCTTTAATATCCTTTTCACATCCCAACTCTGAAATTGAAATCCATTAAATCAATTAGATTTTTCTAGACTTAATTCTTCCTTTCTGCGAAGTATAATCCTTGACGATTAATTCTTCAGATTTGGAAGATGTATAATTAAAATAATTTGACACAAAAATTATTCTACATAGTTTAAAAACTGGTATATTTGGTTTAAATTTGAAATGTTCTTTAAAGGAAATTTTCTTCTGATGAATTCTAACAGATAATTATGTCTAGATATTTTAACCACAAACTAAAAAAGAAATAAGAGTTTTCAGGAAATAGTACTTATCAAATACGGGGCTAGCCTACATAATCATTACAAAAGAACACATGCATTTTTTTGTGTTGACATATTATGGGTATAAATAAAAGTATGGATTATAAAGATAATAAAAAAGTGCTTTGATAGCTAAAATATCATTCAAGCACTAATTAAGCAGGGAGCTTAAAAGGAGAAATATATTCCCAATAAGGACAAAACAAAAGGTAGAATTTTGTGAACAGAGATTCAAAGAGCTCTGAGAGTTAAAACCTAAAACAAACTTGCGTCTGGAAATACCAAGTCCACATCACATAGAGCAATACTGGAATTACTACCCAATGATTTTGTATGACTATATTAATTCTAAATATATTTTGAAAATCTCAAATCACCGAGTAACAATATTAAGAGATGCCAAGCCCCTTAGAAAATGATTTTGTGTTTCTTTAAATCTTGAATTATTTTTAGAATGCTTTTCTTTTAAAATATGAACCTATGTCATTGAAATACATCTACCAGGAAAACACAAAATCTATTCCTTTCAAATAAATTTATGGAGGAGCATCTTGCCTATACTTGTCTATACTAAAGAAGAAACTAAATCAGAAATATCCTATATATACATCTTGTCTATATTAAGAAAGAAACTGAATAAGAAAGAAGTAAAAATGAAAATATATTTTACTGTGTTGAAATAAATCATAACATTCCTCCTTGCCTTATTGACCCTGTATCGTGGCAACACTAACATATTAATTTTTTTTCTATTAAGTGTGATATACTAGCTTCCCTCATGAATATTAGATATGATTAAATTTATTTGTGTTCCATATATCATATTATATCTTTAAAAATTGCATATAAGAAAATAAAAATTTAAAAGTAGTATTTCAATGATTTCTGTAATATTAAAAAGAATATATACAAATTGGTTTAATTAAACATAGTCTTCATATTTATATTTAACTATTTACTTTACATGTGTTTATATTTGCAATTAAAATATCCCAAAAGTGAAAAAGAGTTTTTTCTCCATTAAATGTTGTCAACAAAAGTATTGAAAATTATTAAATGTGAGTAATAATGTTTTTAAGTCATTAAGTAAATTACAAATTTCAAATAGTCTAACTTCTATTTAATTGCAATTCTAAATTTTCATCTGTATCATGAATTTTTTATCTGATAATCTTATCAATATTGTGAATCAAGACATCAAGAAGAGAATAGGCATATATCATAGAGTTCAATATTTGTCACATCACTCTCAATAAGTTTGGTGAGAGTTCCAGGTCTGAAACTCTGTCCCTGGCATAAAAGCCCTCCTCTATTGGCTCAAATGTTCTTCTCCAAATTACTCTCCACTCTTGAATGTATGAAATTTAGCTCTAGTCAGAGTTTTTAGTTATAGTCTCACATGTTCACTTCTGTGCTTTTATCATATCATTTGCTTTGTCCATGCCTCTTCAATTACATTGACATTTTCATTCAGACATAATTCACCTTGTCCCCTCTGCTCTTCACAAGTTTTTCCTTGATTAGTATTAGTTCACATTTTCAAAGTAGGTGACAAAATCAAATATATATGAAAAATGCTTTATTAAACAACGTAAGCATTATCTTTTTTATTCTAGGGTTTCTCAGAGTCTTCAATGTGCTAAAAGGCAGCATGATTCTCCAAGAGGAGCTGTAGTATCCCTTTTTATATCAGATAGTTTTGGGTGACAGATTGTATTTTCCTAAAGCAGTTCCCAGAATTACTGCACCAGGAAACACACTTTAGGAAGCTGTGCTTTACCACTTCCTGGTCTACAGAATTTCTTTTCTTTATTACGTGTGTAATTGAACAACACACACTATCATGCACATAGGAACTCACAAGTAGTAATGAGGTAGGTTCTGAGGCCTCATAATCAGAGAACCTTACTCCATAAATCAGTGGTGGAATATCTCTAAGCCCCAAAGACATTCTTAAGTGCATAGAGAACCATATTTTGAAACAATAATTAACAGAAGCCATATTATGTAGCACATAACTCTAATAGGAACATTTAGGTAAAAAGATATGACTTTTTCCTTCAAAGATCACTCAGTGAATTCAGTAGAATTCAATAGATGGATGTAAAACAAATGAAAAAAAATAAAGCATATTAGGACTAAACTATTTTATTATGGAGTTACTAAAGAGCAAATGATAATTTTATTTAGATGGAGGATAGCATGAAAGAAATATTGTGCTTATTAATAGTTCTTTGAACCTAAATCTTATCTTCATAACTAGCTTACAAAATTCTTAAGAACAATGATCTTTTACTTCTTTCAAATTTTAAGACAAAGTATTAATATAACCTAATCGAATATTTTAATTCAGAAACAGGTAATGTAGCTTAAGGCCTTCACTGATAAACTGAGACCATAAAACGTTATGTGCTTTGTCTATTATGATAGTGAACAATTGGAACAAGGACTCAAGTTTCTACTAGGTTTGTAGACTTTCTTTTCTAATAAGCACTATGTAAACTTTGAAGCAAACAAACCCTAGAAACAGATTATTTGGGTTCAAGTCCCAGGTTTTCCCATTACTAGCTGTGTGAACCTGGAAGCTTTAATTAGCTTCCATGAACCTGGATTAACTCAAAAGTAGAAAAGAGGTAATTATAGTATTTTCTCATAGGGTCACTGTGAGTAGTAAATTAGAAAATATATGGAACAAACTTAGGACATTGATAAGAACTTAGCAAGTGTTCAGCAAATATTAGCTATTACTCTGCCCTAGGTATGGAATATGTGTATTAATTTTTTTTAGTTTAATAATATTCACCTACTAGGTTACTTGTTGCATCTGGATTGTATGTATATTATGACATGGTTTGGTTTGCCTGGATTTTATGTATATTATTACATGTTATTTGCCTATTTAAGTATTTATTAAGCAGAAGAATATTATGAAAATACTCTACTGCATTGAAGAAACATTATGTTTCACTGTACTCAGGTAAGCACAAGCCTCCATAAACACAGGATTTATTGTGTGTCTCTCAGTAAGAGGTAGGTAACTTCTTATGGCTAAATATCATTTCCTTTCCATACTTAAGCCTGATTGCTATACTTTTCAAATTTGTCAAAAGGCCTGCACTAAACATAATGATAATTTTAACAACTTGAAATGTAATCCCTAAAAAATTATCTGTGTCAAATTTGTTGTAATTATAATAATTAAAGCTGAAAATGAAAACTTCAGTGAAAATGTCGAAAGAAGAATTCAAAATTGCACCCAGATAATATGCAATGTTTACTCAAGAACACATAAAAAATTTAGGCCCCAAAGAATAGCTATTCTGCAAATTATAATCCAGTGTAAACATAGGAAAAAAGTCTTATTGTAACCATAACAACAGACTTTGGGGTGTCTTTTACAATTAAATAAAATATAATATATTTCTTTAAAATTAATTAAATAGAACTTTTTTAGCTTTTACTGTTTTTTATTTAATTCGGGTAATAAATTTAGAGAAGCTTCTTCTACCTGCAATTATTTCTGATTTTGAATTCAAAATTAATCATTTATATTCATTCTCTGTTTTTGCCTAAATATGGGAATACTGAAATTTGCTGCTAGGATAGATTTAAAAATTGGTAGAAAATTTTTTTTTCTTATGTGACTGTATAGTTTAATGAAATATCTCTGTGTTTCCCCCACAGAAATCATAAACTGAGTTTTCACCCTGGCATGCCTTTCATTTCATCACAATAAATGTTCCCTTATGACTCTTCTCTTTGAAACATGCAGGTTATTTACATATCAATGAATTGGTTTGTGCATAGGTGCAGGTACAGTGTCCCTGTAGCTATAACCCCATTCTTTTTGTACATCCAGTTACCCATTCACTATTTTCTACAACAGTGAATTTAACAGTCTCTGTTAGGCACAAACAATGATTAAGACATGGCTTTTGTGCTAAAGGAACTCACTTTCCAGATGGAAAGATAAACATTTACATTAAAAATAGTCATATAATATTAGATTTTCTGTATGTGGTGACCACGTAGACATGATTAGGGAATGTTACTCATAGTCTTGCCTCCTTTATTTGCGTTATCATTATCCATATTGGCAATAATAAATACAAATACTGAGTATATAATATGTCCTTCACATATTTTCATTAATATATATTTCAAATTTAAAATAACACTATTATTTTTTTATAAATTCACTAATAGACTATTAGGAAATAAAAATAAATTAAAATATAGCTTTAAATACAGGGCATGCTTGTAATGATTTAGGCAGTTTTCTTTATTTCCCAAAACCCATATCACTTATACTAATTTAAAATTTTTTAAAAAGGATATTGTTAAAATGAAAAAAAATACAGGATTTGGGGTTCTTTTTTCTTTATCCCTTGTTCAGATGGTTCTTGCTAAACATTCTCATGATCCAAGATTATTTTGTTGCTGGAAAAGCTAATGTGATATAATAGGAAAAATATTGGATCAAAGCTTAAAAACTGGGTAAAATTCTCAGCTTAATATTTTACCACTAAACGATTCTGAATAACTCACTTAGTCAGTTTAGTTGAACGTTCTTATTTATACTGTAAGGAATGTAATAAATATAATCCTATCTTTCTCAGAGACTCAAGGTAAACAGTTAAGTGTATCTAAAATGATAAAACTAAGAGAAAGTTTTCTAATTCACAAAATACGACAGGATTGGTTGTTACCTTCATTATCATTATTATTATATGGGAGCTCCCATTCCCAATAGGTCTACACACTGATCATCTCCCTTTCTTGTATCTGCCTCTTTTCCTGTATTCCCCATATTCTGGGGAAATCACTCCTCTATTTACCTATTTGCCCAAATCAGAAACCTTGTAAGGTTTGTTTGTTTGTTGTTGTCATTCTGTTGTGTTTTGATTTATTTCTCCCTTTTATTCTGTAAACTGGTTCCACAATGGTATATGCTTAAAATATTCCAATCATATACGTTCCTTGCAATGTATTGTATGAGCCATGTTCTTCTCTGTGTCTGTGCTTTCCCAGAGAGCCTGTTTTTGCTGGAAAGATCTTCCACCCTGAAGTGCAGCACATCACCTAGCTACTCCTTACTCTAGCATTCCTGTCCATGAAGTTTTCCCCTGATTCCAGTTGAGATAGAAACATTTCCTATTTTCTCTACCTTATGAATTATTTCATTGTACTGTGATTATTTACTCACTTGCCTATCTACTGGATTATGAAATACTTGAAGACAGGGACTGTGCCTTTTATTTTTATACTCATTCCTAAAATATAAAGCAATGCTGGGTATACACTAAATGCTAAAGAAATATGAGTTGAATAAATGAATGAGTAGATGACTTTCTTTCCTGTTAATTAGGAATATCACACATTCACTTTAATGTCTACCATAATGGTCTTTTGTTATGATTAACTGAAGTGACATCTTAATTATCCAAAAAGATAAAATTATGCATAGCACAGTTTTAACATTAGTTATATTTCCTATTCTGTTTTAAAATGCTTATATATATTCTGCATAAATTATAATTTTTATAAATATTAAATGTAAATTATTATAATTACCCCAAATTCATAATAAATTAGACTACTCATTCTCAAACTAGACCAGATAACAGGTTGATTAGGATAAAATTGTGAGAAAAATTAGGATTTCAAATGAATTTAAATATAACAGCTAGAAGATGATCTGTCTACTTGCATCTTCTTTATTTGTTCCTACTGTTATATCCAAATATTGTGATAATTAGCATATTATTATTAAAATATGGAAAGGAATCCCAAATACCTTCTAAAAGTTTGGTTGCTTCATAACATTAGACAACCTAATGCTCCCTCTTCTCCCTTAAACAAATCCTTGCTTTGCCCTTTACTAAATATCAGGACAGAAATTATACTTTTCAAGGAAATGGGTCAGTAGTATTGACATATTCAAAACATATGCAAGTCATAGTGGTAATCGGATATAGAAAAGTTCAATTACATTTTTATTAAATAATCTTATAATTTAAGCTGTCATTTTTGAAGCAGAATTACACAATATTTTTTACAGTTATAGCATTTTCAGCCTGAAGCTCATCTCATAAAAGATAAATTCCAGGTTGCCTATTGTTTCACTCTGGGGAAATAGGAAAACAGCATGAACAAAAAATGTGATTAAATTTTATGTATTAAAATAAGTGGCTTTAATTGTTTCATTAAAAGATCCAACTCCTACCTGTTTATTTGGTTATAGTATAGCATATCCATATCATAATCCAAATATTATCCAAAAATAAAATCAAGGGAGTCATTTATAACATCTATAATAATTTAGTACTTGGCTATTTTAATTGACATGTTTAATGGATGGGTTTATATTGATGACAATTTAAAGCTGCTTTTGGTTTATAGGATAATAACTCTAACATGGGAGAAATAAAATGTAAACCTAGATCACCTGCATTCACTAGTTTAGGATATAGCTTTTGCTTCAATGGGAAATTCCACAAGACTGCTATCATCAAATTAATAATGCTTCTTTCATTTGAAAGTGAAGCATCTTTAATAGCATGAAATGAGAAGGTAAGCCACCCATATTGATTTTGAAGGAAAGAACAATAGTTTGGACACTCAAAAATAAATATTTTCTGATAAAATATTAAATGTCAAAGGAATTAAAATAGTCACATACTTATGAATGAGTACATATGATAGCCAAATTTTAGTACATCTAGCCATTATTTCTTGAAACATCTGTACAAACAAGACTCTCTTGTGATTCTGTTTTAGTTAAATTGATACTTTTTTGAAACTTCCATTGCTATGGTAAAGAAAATATCCCAAAATGTAACAAAATGATTACATAATTATATAGTAAAAAGTTAAAACGTGCACATTACCTTGGAAACTGAAATACATTCACAGTACAAATATTTTTCTATCAGGTTCTGCATTTATCCAAATTAATGTTTAAAATTTAGCTACAAAATATACTATAACATTATCACTTTGCCAATTATAAACATGAGAGACCAAAGAACATAAATACAATACATTAGGAAGAAGCAAAATTTAATTGTTGCATGCGGTATGATAAAAGCAGTGATTTGGTGAAACATATTTTATGAATGAAATTAATTTAGATAGAGGAATAATTAGACCACTAAAGTTATCCTAACACTTGCTACCATGAATATATCCTATTTTAAAATATCCAACTTTCTTGAAATTTATTATTTTAACAAGAATGTAGGGCAGGTTGAACTTTACAAAGATCATTTTGGAATATGTAATCATTCTAAATTATAGTGCAAAAAAAAAAA
>VBSM01003200.1:8127473-8175225 GCA_008086735.1 Cheirogaleus medius | reverse complement strand
CAAATTGGTTTCACTGATCAACACCTAAGTGCACATATAGGAATAACATTTATAACATTTATCGGGCATCAGGCAAGGGGCGGGGAGGGGATGGGTATATACATACATAATGAGTGCAATGTGCACCATCTGGGAGAGGGACATGCTTGAAGCTCTGACTTGGGGGTGGAGAGGGGAGGGCAAGGCAACATATGTAACCTAAACATTTGTACCCCCATAATATGCTGAAATAAAAAAAAGACATCTAAACTAAAAAAAAAGAAAAGAAAATATATGATCAAGTTTGAGCAATTTAATGTTCACAGTTTTTATATAAATTGTCAAGGAATTAAATTATAAAAGAGAAAAATAGGCTTATTGGTTCTATTTAGCAATTGGGTTGGCTAAATCAATCTGCTTATCATTGGCATTTTATTGTACAAACTATCATTAAATATAGTTATCCTGAATCACCTGAATCCAACTTACTGGTTGTTTCAGCATTGCATATGCATATTTTAAGATTTCATTAATATTTTTAAAATTAATTGCTTCCACCAAAAATTTCTGTATATTACAGATGGCTACAAGAAAGTTAATTGATAGATTTTATTCACTGAAATCTAAAACTTCTTTAAAATATATTTTACTGCATATATATAGTACAAACAATTTGATTTTAAAACTCAGAATTACCCAAAAATGGTAACAAGTAACTCATATCCAGATTGCGACATGGGTTGCACGTGATAGAATTATGACAGAATTGTGAAGCTGTCTAATCAGAACATTCATAATTTTACACAAATAAATTAAATTATTTCCATCTGTAATAGGTTAATTTTAACAGTGATATAATTTCAACCTATACTCTAACATTTAATTTTTTCAATTACAAATTCTTTGACTCAACTTTCATTTTATTTAAATCAACACAATTGACTCACAGACACTAATCATTCAAACCAAAGCATACATCACATTTTCTAGGGTTGTGAATAGGTTCCAAATTTTATTTACTCAATTTTATTGTCATATTATTGAAAGTAATAGTGTTGTAGTGAAACATAAGAATAAAAAATCTCATATGTCATATTTAAAGTATTTATTAACTACACTGTACAAATGTGAAATTGAAAGCAACCTAATACATTCTATGAGTAATATCATTGCAATCAAATAACATTTTCTATTCAGTTTGCTCATACCAATGTAATGTTCAAAAATCTCATCATTGTAATATCTAGTTACCTTAACGTCACTTCCATTTAAACACATTCTATTTATGCGGCTGCCATTGGGTCGGCTAGAATCAATCCAATAGATGAATTCTTCTCTATAATCAAAATCTATAGCAATAACATTGTTTAATCCCTAAAAATAAAAAAGAATATGTTTTCCATAATAGTTAACATAAATCATTATAAATTGTTTTAGGAGTTCATAGAAATCATTATATCCCTTTGACTCTAAATAGTTATATTTATTATAACAGATAGCATTTGTGACCAATTCATTTTAAAAGTATCATATGGTTATATTTTCTCCACACCAGACCATTAAAAAGATACATAATGAATTTGAAAATATTTTTCAAATAGGCCACAAAAATTTTGGAATGTTTACAGCCAGAATGTGGGAGAAAAAAAACCTACTTTTAAGGAGATAAAGTAAATTTTCCATTTTAGGTTAATATTAAATATAACTTTGATGCCATTATAATCTGTTCTGTGGAGGAGCCAGGAAAGAACATACATATAAATTGGAAAGGTGGGAGACCATCTCATCACAAAGAGCCCTGGATAGCCATCTGATGAGTCAGAGAAAAGGGTTAGAAATTTTACTTCCCCCAAAAGCTCTTGTCCCAACAACAACATAAATGAGCTTCCTTTTTCATTCTTCAAATGGCCCCTTAGGCAATACAATGTCATATTAGAATTTAAAAGTTACAACCTTATTTGACCAAGGAGAAACTGAGTAATCAACATCTTTTTATTCCACATGATAGAAACATGAGGAAATGTTTCCCTTTAGACTCATGGTTATGCATTTTTAGCAGGTAACAAAACAGAACACAAATTCAGCTGATGAGTGTCTGGATGGTATAGCTTTTCGATTTGGCAGTTCTGCTGTTTGATTTGAGGGTTGTACATCCAGGATTTGGGAATCTTGTTAGCTGCAGAAATGTTCAAATGATTTCTTAGGCATAAGTTTAATTCTCACCTATTGTTAAGGCTCATAGTTTACTGCCTCAATGGACTAACAAAGCTCAGGTCATAATTGCAATTGGATTAACTAATTTTGAGGCCTGAATATATATTAAATATATACATTCTGTGGATTAGAAAATAATTGATGCTGTAGACACTTGGTAAAGCCCCAAGATGTTTTTGTCATATCTTTGTATCTAAGTAGAGCTTACTTACATCAATATTCACCCTAAAGTTACTGTTAAGTGTCAAACTGTTTTAGAGGATTATTTATGAGTAGTTATTATCATGTGGGTAAAGATTAGTATCTTCAGGGAGACAGTTATTTTTGCTTACTTTGGTTTGGTTTGAGGGATAAGATAGGAAGGAAGGTAATTCTCGGATCTGAGTTCAGTTCCTGTATCTATTCTGAAAATTTAGAATTTGATAATAATCATAACACTGCCTTACATTTATATAGTTCTTTATAAGATTCAGGCCAACACTAATGATTACTGTTCAAATTTTCTTTCTCTCCAAGGATATCCAAGACTAAGGATGGCCTGTGTATAGAAGCAAGTCAGAGGATGATGTTTTGGCTCATACTGTTTGTTTTGTTTTGTTTTATCTTCTCAGAGCGGAGCTAAATTCTAATAATGGTGTTACAATTGTGGGTTCAAATCTTACACTTTCATTGTTCTTAACATGAGCAAACTGTTTTTCTTGAGCCCCTAATTAAAAAGATAACCTTAAATAGTCTAACACAGCAAAATCTCATGCCATTGGTCATGAAGTGAAAGAGACACAAGGCAGTAACATGAGTCAGTGTAAATTCCTCACTAAGTTCAGATGAATAAATGCAAGTATCTTTCTTACTAACATTACTAAACAAGAATAATGACTATAAATGCTAATAAAAGGGCAACTAATATTCAGTTACATATTCAAAAGATTTATTAAATATCCATTCACATTCTAAATGGCAGAGAACTCCTTAACTAAATGCATTTAAACATACATATCTGGGAAGTTATCTTTGTAAAATCAATAAAAGTTCTAGAATATAAATTGAGTATGTTCCACACAAGTTTGAAGGGAGTTTAATAAATCCATTTAAATAGTAGTCTATACAATATCCTTTCTGTTCAAATGCTTTAGCCTCTAGAGCATTAATGTAAATGGTTTAGAGTTTTGTTGTGGCTTGGCAATTCAGATGGATATATTAGAGAGCTTTACAGGGAAAATGTAGAGAGAAATTTGTCTCTAACTTTAGCAAAGACTCACCCACAATCCCCAGTCAGAGCAGAATTATTCTATTCCTTTTCTTACAATAATCAATTTAGATAATGAAAATCCAATTCCAAATTTAGCAAGTCAACTATAATAAATTAAAGCTGTAAATGCAGAAAAATTGAAGCTCTGAATTCTGACATATCTATCTAGCCAAGCTGGTCATTTTTCTACAGCTTTACCCTAATCCCCACAGAAAACAGTGCAATGCTCTCTTTGCAGAATCATATGCAAGGAACATTAAAACAGCCAGGGGCATGGTCAAAATAATGTCTAAAAACTAGAGTCATCCCAGTGGTTTTAGAGCTGAAAATTGGTTTCATCAAAATCCTATTTGCTTCTTTCATTTTTGTAGCTGAAGATTTGCACCCTTTGGTTCAAGATGATTAATTTAGGAAATTGTGTTTTGTTTCTTTCTATAATTTTACTGGGATAAAGGCACTGTTAGAATTGAATTGGATAACATATTGGAAAGGTGCTTGATTAATTGTCATTCCTAAAATACATGTCATTAAAGTACAGTTTCTAAATACGGTATATGAATTTAAGTTATAACTAGCCTTGCTACAATTATGTTGTAGAATATATAGTGTAAGAAAAATTATACAAGATGCTATAACTTCATGAGATTTTTACTGATGACAACAAAGAGAATAAAATTCAAGATATTAGGGTAAATCAATCTTCTTAATCAGCTACACATAAAAGGTCCAAATAATTAAGGCAAGGCTGTTCTGTTTTCATTTGTTTTGGCTGAAAGTGTAGAGAGATAATTACCTCAGTGGTCTACTTCATTCTGCTTATGTAGACAGAATCTCTGGTAAAAAGCATAATGGTTTCTACTGCCTATAATTCCTTTAAAATTTCTGTAATGCTATGATGTAATTGTGGTTAAAAATATGTTCCCTGACAGAAACGATACATTTCAAAAAACCCACAGGCAAAACTGGATGTAAGGCTTGTCTTCAGCTCTTTGGGTTTCTATTTCCTTACTCCATGGTCACCATTAATAATCACTGTCCAAAGACACAGATGTTCAGAGACTTCATGAGTTTTCTCATCTTCCTCACTCCTTGTTCATACCCATAAACACTACACTAAGAAGAGTATCTGAAACTCATCCCCACTTAGGTATTATTGACTGGCATTAGCCTAAAATGATACGACCAGGAAAAAAGAACTATACTACAGTGTGCATTAAAGTGGTTTTGTTATATGTAATAGACTTAAATGATGCATAGAGAAAAAAATCATTTTGTCTCATTAAAATCAATTTCTGACAACAGATCATCTATGAAAGGCAACAAAAGTGATACCAGTAGAAATGTCCTGAGTTACAGGGTTGGAAAATAATGCAAGGAGCGGTCACTGAAGTTCTATTATAGTTCCTTCATGAAGACAATGAATATTGTTGCTATATTAGTTAAACTCATGGTTCAACTGAGCTCAGAATAGAGTATTTTAAAGAAAGAACTTTCTCCTGTTAAAGTGAGAAGCACGTTCTACAAGGTCAGAATGCAAAAAAAAAAAAAAAAAAAAAAAAAAAAAAAAAAAAAAAAGAAAAGAAAAGAAAAAACTAGTAAAGAAAAAATAAACATGTCTTTTTTCCAGAGACCATACTGGGAAATAAATGACCAAAACACCTAACTTGGAAATTTTAGACGGGATGTGAAGACACATCCCAAGAAAGAGCCATAATTATCAATATCTTGTAATTTTGATATAAGTTTAAAAGTAAATTATACAGAAAAAGACATTAATTTAGAGAATGTAGGAGACTGGGCAGCAAAATTTTTCCATCTTGAAGCAGTTATGTATACTTAAAACTTTATCCCTATGTATTTATCTTATATTATTTATCTCTTAAAGAGATAGTTGTCCAATTATTGTATTTTAATAGTATTCTGTTTAGTTTTTATCAATGAGAAAATATTGTATATTTTACCCAATCTCCCAAGGATCCATAATTAGAGAAGCAGTACAATACAATGGATGTTAGTGACACACTCCAAAATCAAGAGCAAAAGTTAAACCTCACAGATATTCAGGAATAAAGCAAATACACATGTCATAAGCACATGGACAGTCTGCAGACTCTGGTGCATCTGAGAGCATCGCGCTATCTATGCCAATGTGGCAACCGCTACACAGCATGGATTGTAACCAATCAAGAATGAGAGGCCAGCAAAGCTACACTTTCCTATTTTTTCATGAGTAGCCAAAAATCTGGATTTTCATGTGAAATTTTCATTTTAACCTGTGACCTAGAGGAAGACTGGAAAATACTTTTACTTTTAAATCCCCCAAGGGTAGACAAAACAATTTAGGTATTCTACAAAATACTTTAAAAGAGAATTTTATGTTTTCTCTAATTTTGATATTATTGAGATAGTTTTTCCCCTTCATTAATTATATTTTGTCATCTTTAATTTCTATGATTTAATGTGATATGGCAAGTTTGGAGCATCACCTGCTCATAAACAAAACAAAGTTTATGGTAATCTTATATAGGTACATGCATGCATCCACAAGTAAATGCTTCATAAATTCTAATTGTCAGGTATTCCTACAGCTCTAATGCATACTTTGTGTACTCACATTAAATGTTATGGAATCATACTGGGAATGTCATACCTGTTTTAAAAGTGTGTAGTTGGAGCCATCAGTGCTAATTTTCCTTATCTCATGATGATCAGCAAGAATTAGAAAAGGTTCTTCATCTAAACACCAAGACAGACAACATATTAGACATTTAATGTTTATAGTTTTCCACTCTGCAAACTTTCAGTTTAGCTTAGCAGCAATGTGAATTCAAATGTAGTGCTGCTCTGGGAGATTAGCAATTAAAAAAGTCATCCCGAGCTACCTAGTTGATAGTAAAATGAAAAGGCAGCACACACCCAAGCAGCACGGAAAATCTAGAGATTTCTAAGTGCATCCCTTTCTTACCCTCAATTTTCTTGAAATGCACATAATTTATTTGGAATTAGTGGAAAATATTTGCTGTCACAATCTGATTGTTTTAATGAATTTCAGAAAAGGATAATCTACAACTCTCTTAGAAACCTACTGTACAACTAAACCATCATATGATCAGAAAATCCTTTCTTCATATTCAAAGAGCTAATGTTCTTAGAATGACCTGGGTGAAGACCAAAGGCATCATTGTATACATTTTACTCTTTTCCTCTGCCTGAGGGCTTCACTTGCACAATTTCTGAATTCCAGTTTCTAAAATTTTTATTAATTTTACCTTTCCTCTCGGGTCTTATTTTTAATACCTTAATAGTCTTTTTTCCCTTCTTATAAGCTTCCCTAATGTGTTTTAGTATCTCATTTGTTTTAGAATCTAGTAAAGAGCATGATAAAGATCTGACTATGCTCAATGTATAGGAAAATCCTCTAAACCATTAGTTTGTTTTTCTCTTCAGAATTTATTTAGAAACAAAATGAATTCTAATAGAAAAGAAATTCATAAAGTTTTGTAAAGTATATTTATTTAAATACATATTTGAATAATTTAAAGTCAATTTACCACATACTCAATTATTATATTTTTAGATCAATTTGGTAAAAAGTTTTTCAAACTTTTTAAATACCTTCATTTCTAAGATACATTCATATATTTATGTGCCAAATAAGCAAACTTAATGTTGACAGATATTAGGAAAAAAACACTTAAAAAGATAATCACCTTAAATAATTTAATGTGAGTTTTATTGTAAATCATTTATTATAAATCATTTATAGTTCTTGTCCTGTTTAATTTGTTTGAAATTATTACTTTCTCCACTGGTCTTCTAGTTTCACAGTTAATATGAATATATAAGACATGAGGTACTGTTTTTCAGTATATACCACATCATTCATTTTGGACACTCCCTTCTACTATCCCTGACAGCACTCTCAATCAATCATTTCATCTTCTTGTTGAGGCCAAATTGAGGCCTGGAATATCTCTCAACACAGAATCTGATCATATTAATATTAGTTTCTAATTATAATTGCTAATGGAAAACAACTATGACATGGATACATATTAAAATAACAAGACCCAAATTGTAATTATTAGCATTCACTTCCTCTCCATAATCATTTACGACAGTTTAAAGTATTGAAAACATTGACTGTGTTTGAGATTTCATCTCTTCTTATCCCATGTCACTGAATAGATGACATAGCAAGCAGTAAGTAGCCAAAAAAAAAAAGTAGGTTGGTAGATAGAATAAAGGGCTCCAAATAATCCTCAAATTGAATCACGGAAGAATATTCCAAGCCATAAATGACAGTAGAATGAAAAATTGAAAAGTTAATTTTTTTCTCCAGAATATGCCAAGTTTTAAGTAGTTAAACAGCTAATTTTTAAATTTATATTCCTGATATCTATTTTATGAAAGTAGATAAGAACATCTAATGTTTTAAATATTGTCACTGACATATGTCTATATGAGAAATTGATATTGTAGTCATCAAATACAAATTGGTATTTGATTCATTATACTCAAAAACAAATTAAGGGGGAAAGAAATCCCCTTACTCAACACTTTTTTGCCCATTTAGCAGTCATTATCATATATTGCTTTGTATCATTTTAATGTATGTGATTTCTCCCCTAATGGATTACAATATTTGTTATGTACCATGCTTTATTAAATTTCTAATTTACAGTCAAATGCATTACTTGCAATAAACAGATGTTTAACAATATTTGCTGAATCACTGGAAGAATTTAAATAGTTTTATATAGCTGATTTATTATTACTATTGTTGCCTAGTATTATTATTTTTAACCTGTTGTTTTCCTTATCATGTATGTATAAGTGTGTGTAGTGTAAGGGAAAAGAAAAAATGTTACAACATTGTCACAATAGGCTCTTTAAGAGTCTTGGTCAAATTTAATCCAGAGAACATGTGCTTCAACAGAAACCAGCTAGAGATAGTTCTTATTACTTATATGAGTTCCAACTCTAGAAACCACTTAATAATTCACAAAACCATAATGCACTGTTACTACAGAGCAGTGTGTGTGCAGAGTGCAAAATAAGACTGACAGATTTCCATATTGAGGGAAGTATTTTGATTTCTCAGAAACATCAAGGGGGAGTAAATTCAATAAGAATGGCTATAAAATCCAAGATCCATACGTATAACTGAGGTTGGATAAGTGGGCAAGCTCTATTTGATACCTGAGAGTGATTTGCAGCTGTTTGGGTTATCAGGTTGTATTTCATACCCATCTGTACAGAGGCACTTGTAGGTACCATATGTATTGATGCACTGTTGGCTACAGGGAAAACCTGAAGAGCATTCATCAATGTCTACACATGTTTTACCATCATCCTTCAGTTGGAAGCCAGGCCAGCATTTGCACTGGGGAAAGAAAAACGAACATAATCAATTCTTATCATTGTCCCTGTCTTTTACTATTGGATATTCCTTTAGCATGACTCAAGCAAGAAAAGCACTTAAGAATAGATAAATACAAGTCTTTCTTTCTCCTAGCAATTAAGTTTTAATAAGAATTGCATATATTTTGTAAAGTTAAAGTTTAAAAAACAATCTCTCAAATATTTTCATTTGATCTTCTGAGGCTTGAAAGATTGCAAAAGTTAGTGTACATCAATAAAATTAGGTGGTTAGAAAATGGCAAAGCAAAAATAGAGTCAAACTTTCAACTTGTTTTGTCCTTTTTCTATTGTGCTTTATTGTCTTTTTACAAGATTTTAACAAACATAAAATTAATCCTTACGTGGAGTTTTGAAGATTTCTAACATTGTCACATATGTTATTTCACTAGAGCATTAAAGAAATCTATACTGTAGGTATTGTTATCCTTAATTAACTGATGAGAAATCTGGAAGCACGAAGATGAAATCACTTCGACAAAGCCCATAGGAAAGCTGGGACTTACAACACTTTTTAACACATAGGAATTCTCAATTAATAAATATTGACTGGGTTCCAATTCCACACCCAGACGTGATGATGTTTGAAGAAACAGTAATATTAACAGTTTTTTTTTCTCAACTATTAAATCAATTTGTATCATCAAATATTTCCTTCAGCATTTCATCATGTCTTTCTGATGACAATATGTGATATTTACCACGTGGAATGTCAACTCTTTGTGTACAAACATTAGGCCATAGATGTTTTTGCATTCCTGAAAATGATGAGGTGCTGTGCTTGGTCACTGGCTTTCTAGTCTCAGTCCCAACCAAGTAGCATATGAAAATTATTGTTATAGAAAATGAGTCTAAACTTGGCCAGATGATTATAATCATATTAACTTTCATTAATACTATTTAGTGACCTTTGAACAAAAGAACTTGTGAGTATTGAGTTGGATGGTGAGTTAAGAAGGAACACTGAGTTGTTAAAAGTAACTAGTATTCAAAAGCTGTCCATAGTAAACATTTTATAATCTGCATCATTTATTTGAGGATAAAACTATGTCAGGGTTTTGCATCTATTCAGAAAGATATTAAAGTGATATATGTCCATTAAATAAACAGCAATTGAAGGGTAGAATTATTAAGTACAAAAAAAGTGTTCAATACCTGGAGAGGAAGCAATAAAAATAACATCAATTTCATCTGAAAGTGCTCAAATTATAAATAAATATCTTTTCCTAAGTCCTATTACAAGGCATGAAACCCTTTAACCTTTTACACTTTTGCCTTTAACAATTTACACCAACATTTGTTTAATAATCCTCAGCAATTGCAATGGACTTTTTAAATCTCTAGAGTCCACTCCCAAGCCAGTGGTTTGAAACGAAAGCAAAAGCTACAGCTGATTTCCCAAACTCTCCCCATCATATTTAAGTTGTTAATGATATTACTTTCATAGAGAAGACCCAACCTGCCACCTGTATTAGTAAGCCAAGAGGAAATGGTGCTTACACTATGGCCAAAGAAAATGAGAAAATTAATGCCATTGAACTGTACACTTAAAAATGGTACAATTATAAATTTTATGTTATATATTTTCTGCCAAAGTTTTTAAAAAGACTAAAAAAACAGAAAAAGAAAATAAGAAATCTGACAGGGTATACAAAATTATCAGTGAAAACGACTGGGAAGTAAATCATATGACCATGTGGTCAGGAAGCCAGAAGTCTGATTAGTAGACACATCACAGCAGTGTTGATTCAAGGGTCACTTTTGGACAACTGAAAAGAAATTTTATAGAATGTGTTGAATTTCTCTCAAACAGTATTATAAACCATATAAATGTATACAACTATTTTGTACTCATAATAATTAAAAATAAAAAATTATAAAAATGAACAAGATGCATCTTAATTTTAATGGGGTTTCCAAAAATTACTTTGAATGCTTACTGTCAGGCCAATAGAAGTACTATATCAAATAGACATCTTGGATAAAAACACATTTATGAAAAATTAATTTCATGAAAGGAAAATTGATCGAAGTTACTATAATGTACAATTCTATAAACAAAAGTTTAAGGTTTATAGCAAGTTTTAAAAATTTTATTTATTGAAAGAGAATATGTAGAAAAAGACAATGTTCTCCCCAATTAATTAACCTTATTTTTACAAAAACATTTTTGCTTCTAAATAATCAAAAGGCATTTGTGGGAAATTCTACTATACTAACTTTCATAAATTGAATGAAATAAAATAATAATTATTTGCATTTTCAAAGATAAAAGATGTGAGATTTGTCTACATATAATAGAAAATAAGTTTAAAATGTTCTCACCTTCACTCAAAATGATAATTTTTGTGAAAATGAGATTAATATATATTCCATGTCATCTTAATTTTTCTCATTATTCAAAATTATTTCATGTTTTTTTATTTTAATTAATTTGATAGGAACATATAGCTACCAGAAAGAAAAATAGCTATCCAAACTTTTTCTATTATTCTTAGGAAAATTTCTTCACAGTTTTTTCAGTGATGTTTGACAAATATTGGTTATTTTATTTCTAACGTACACATCAGAACTTTTTTCCTTCCCAGAAGTACATTTATTTTTACATGGTAAATTATCCTTCCCATCAAAATAAGATTCTTGCTTTAGTTAAATGTTATTACTCCCTTTTGAATAGTTAGATACATTATATTTGTTTTACAGCAAACGTGCAAATTATTCACAGTCCATAAGGTCTGAATTTTGCTTTTGTAAGCAATTTTCATTTTAATGCAGAATTTGGAGAATGATTTCTTGTCATGTTCTGCTGATATTGCAAGGATAAATAGGTTACTGAAGAGTTTTCCCCATTCCTTAGAACAGAAAAACCTAGTAGGTGACATTTTTTTCTCAAAATAGCATAAGCATTTTGTGGTACATAAGGCTTTTATTCAATTTCTCATCAATAAATTGTCATATATATTTGTGAGTAAAATACATATATATGTATATATCAACATAATATGTAAAATATTTTATTTGAACCTTTGCTTAAATCTCTTCTTTATGATTGGTCTTGTTTATCTCAATAGACAAGTTATTTTATTCATTAGCTTTGACGTGTATATATCTAAGAACACGATTAACAGCAATTCTGTTAATAATCATATACATACACTTTTTGAAGTATTAAACACTTCTGTGTATTTTAGCAAGATTTCTCACTTCATGTCCTAGCCCCTTCAGAATAGATAAAGTGAATGCTATTATTTTAAATGTATCGATAAAAACAAGTATTTCTGTGTGAAGAATACTTCAAAGTAATTAAAACAATATGATTTAACATGGTTTTCTGGCTGATATATTCTCTTACCCAAAGTAGTTTTCCCAAATATGATATTGCTGTGCACCAAGTATTTCTTATATGCAGGCTTTTAAAATAATATTAAAGCTTATTTTTGATGTCATATCACAAGGTATCCATTTGCTATTCTATAATTTTTTGTACTTTACTACCAAGATTATGACAGACATTAAATACACACAGATAAACACAAAGATAAACACAAAGAGATCTACTTTGAAATTTATCACAGCTGTGTGTATATAACATATGCCTGTATAGTTATTTCTCACTTAATAACAGAGATACTTTCTGATAAATGTGTCATTAGACAATTTTGTCATTATGTGACCATCACAGAGTGTACTTACACAAACCTAGATGGTATAGCCTACTACATACGTAGGCTCTGATGTCCTATTGCTCCTAGACTACCCACTTGGCAATTGTAATGTAATGGTGTTTGTTTATCTAAACATATCTAAGCTTAGAAATGTGCCATAGGACTGCATGGTTTAATAATCCTATGGGACCATCATTGTGTATGTGGTCCATCACTGACCAAAATGTCATTATGTGTTGCCTGACTGTATTTGTAACAGAAATAAGAATCATTTGTAAATCTATGACTTACAATTTTAACTAGCTACCTTCAATAACTCTATAATACATTCTTGATGAATTCAGGAAACATTTTTGCTGATTGTACATATCACCAATAATATTTTTTCTGTTCCATTGAGTTTTAAAATATTTATTGCCAAAATTAATTATTTGATGCATACTCATCTCATTAAGAGGTACCCTGGCTCATTTGTTTTGTTTCCTTCTGCTATAATACATTGTGAATGAGTGCATGTATGTTTTAAGTTTGTAAATTTAACCAGTTCTTCCTAATACAAAAATATTGGGCCTAAAAAACTTTTTTTATAAATCTAGCTGTCTTGACATTTTGATATTTTTCTGCAGAAGAGAATTATTTTTGTTTTTCTTAGGTTATATCTACATAAAGTAAAATGCTGATCAATGTAACTAAGTTAATCATAATACGAGAAATTCAGAGATTAAAAATAGTAAATTGATTCTTTAGTTGAATTTACCATTAGATAGAACTGGCTAGTCATAGAATGGTAAGGCTGGCAATTAGAATAATTTAGCATCTTTGGGATATATAGATTCTTTCTCCAGCATCCTTTAAAGAAAGTCAGTTGGCTATTGCTGAATCACTTTAGTGGTGATATGTGAGGCAGGTCATCCCAGCATAGAATTCTAATATCAGAACTTGTATTGAATTGTATTGAACATAATCTGCCTCCCAACTCCTAATTCCAGCCTTTGAAACAACTCAGACTTGGTATGCTCCCTATTCTAGTACTTCATTTATAGTATTTGAACACAACTAACAAGTCACCTTTGTTCCAGGAAAAATTACTTCAGAATACATGTCCTCCAGACTCCTTACATTCTGAATGTACAAATTTGGATACACTCCAATTGGTTAAGTTTCTTCTTGATATGCCATGTCCCTATGTATGCGTGCACAGTCCCTCTGGTGGGTTCTGATTGGTGCAGATCTCAGTAGAACAAACTTTAATGGTCCTAATTGGCATTAGACTGCCTCTGTGTTTTATAGGAGCCATGCCCTATTGCTGATTCATACAGAGCTGTAGCTCAGTATAAAAATGTTACTTTTCAAATGAATTGCTCTTAATGAGATTTTCCCATACTTACATAATCAATTTTAACCTAACGTACAACTTTTCATTTTAATATTGTATTAGTTTGCATCTACCATTCCAAGAGATGTTTTTAGAAGCTATTTCTGTCAATCAATTTTGTGGTGAATCAAACTCATGAGGGAAATGGTAGCAACAAAAAGCAATTAAGATATTAGGCATGATTTATTTTTAGTGTACCCACACTCAGCCCTAATAATTCATGTTTTCTGGGGGATTTTTTTCTTTCTTGTTCATATGAAATATATTTTATTCCCCAGTGTTTGTAGTAAATAAATGTTTAGCCCATTCCACTTCAAAGATATACAAGAGGGAAAACGAGGGAGGAAATGGAAACTTAAGAGTGGCATACATATTTATACAGTGATTAACATAGTAATATCATCTCTAAATACTGGTTTTCCCTTGCTTATTTTTTTCTGGATCATCTCAATATATTAAAAAATACTTTAATTTGTTATGTCTTTTGAACTATATTCTCCCAACTTTTATACCACATTATTATTATATAGACACTCCCTATGGTTTTAATATTATGATACTTTTGAAGTTTTACTGCTATATTAGATTAGTTTTAATTATCTCAAATTGTAATATATCAAATGATTTGTTATTTTTGATGAGCACCTACCTTGTAACTTACTGGAAGGTCCTGGCAATCTTGAGAACATCCACTGACTTTCTTACTCAAACATTCATTTATATGGCAGTTTCTCTCATCTGAACCATCACCACAGTCATCCTTATTGTCACAAAGACCTCCATTGGAAATGCACCTGCCATTTTTGCACATAAAAAATGAACTGTTGCATGACTGTTCTGGAAAAAGAAAATAAAACAAATGGAACATAAAGGGCATGCCATTGTTTTATACTACAATTGTAGAAAACATTCACAAATATGGTAACATGTCTGTCAAAAAAATTATAATAAACATATGTACATATAAAATGCTTTATATATTCAGTGTAATATTTTATACATAAGGTACAGAAAACTAAGGGCAAATTTTACTTTTGTGTTCAACATTTAATTGCAAATCTACCTTTGCCATAAAAATTAACAATCAAAATAAACATCTATAGTAAAATTAATGGACCATTTCTGGCTCTTCCATATTGTGAAGAATGAGTTCAAAAGCATAATGATAGTTTGACATTTCCCTCAAGCCATAGGTCACTGAGAAATTATATGTCACTAAAAATTAAGAATCTAGAATAGGTATATATTTCTAAAATCTTTTCTTCCTGGAAATATAACATTGACATTTTGAAGTCAGGGCATGAAAAGGACAGTTGTGGTGAATAATAGTTTTTCCAAATATAGGTATGGACAAGAGTTCAGGTCTTGTAGCTACGCATAACTAGATGACTCAAACATTACTCATTATTATACATGCTAAAAGAAAGCCTATTAACATGTAACCTACATGAGAAAAAATAATTGAGCTTATTCTGAAATATATAACTATATATTCAGTATTTGAAAGAGTGAAGTGATATATTGATCAAGTGTGCCTACAAATGCTCAAATGACATGCAATTTCTTTTTGCCTAAGTATGAATAATACAGACTATTTATCAGTAAATTTTAACTTTTTCTTTTATGTTTGAATTTTCAAACAGGCTCATACAGTGAAATTATCCTTACATAAAATAATAAAGAAAAATTGAGTTTTGGGCAGTGAGAAGAACAGGGTGATGAATTCGGCAGAATTATTGCCTCAAGTCTTCATATATTTGGCACAGACTTAAATTTCTAACACTAGCCCCAAAATATAGTTGATTACTAGGATTCTGCATGATATCACTAGAAACATCACATTCTTAATAATTTGCATTTCTTTTCACTGAATACTAGCAAAAAAATCAGTCACAGTTTCACCATTCAAAAAGAACTTTGGAATAAATATAATCCTATATATATATTTCTGTACCTGCAGTTTTGCACTTTGGGTTTAAAGGTGCTTCATCAGAATGGTCAGGGCAGTCAAAGTCTCCATCACATTGCCATTGAGTATTTAGAACACATCGCCCATCAGCACAACTAAATTCTTCTGCACCACACTGTCGGTATCCTAGTGACAAATAAATAAACGTTCTGATTAATTCATATAATACATATTCATTAAAAAGTCATCCCTTCAATGTACACTTTACCTAATTAATGTGGGTTACCCATGTCTCCTATGGGAAATGTTTCTCATTTCTTTCTGTGACAGTGGTCATAGTTGTAAGAGATATTAGTGGTTTGGAAGTATGACTAAGACCTAGAAAATAAAGTTGGAAACAAGGCCCTCATTGTTTTCAGGTGAGGAAATAAGAGAGCAACATTTGACTTTACCATCTCTCTTTAACCTTATATATATCCTAGTGATTTTTATTTTGAATGGAAAACAAAATAAAAGTTAACAAAATTAGCTTGGTTAGGTATAGAATCAGAACATAAGGCTGAACTGATTCTGAGCTATAATGATAATTCTCAAAAGCTGTAATGTCATGTTTATGTTTGGGAGGCAGCATTCAATGTGTAAAGAAACTTACAATAAGAAAAATTTAAAAGTCAATTTTTTAGAGCAATAAGCACAAAACTATTATAATTATCCTATATGTTGATTCTTAGAGTCATTAAAACTTTACTCAAATTATAGAATAAACCTATCATTTGTTAATGTTCATATCTATGCTTATTTGTAAGTAAAACTCGCTCAATGTTTGATATTAAGTTTTAGAATGGATTTTTTCCTAAGTTTGTCAACAATAAGAATAGTTGTTCATATTAGAACTTTCTGATAAATCTGGGCAAATATTCTATTTTAGGAGGGAGGAGGTAAGACTTTCATGGCTTAGAAAATAAACAAAATTTTAATATAAAAATATACTTAATAATTAGTATTTAATTAAAATTCTCATTATATAGAAACGGTAAAACCAGATAGTTCTAATCCCCGGTTTCTTTAGTATTTCTTCCTTCCCTTTCCTCTTTTGCTAGCTCCTTCTCCTCAGTCAATAAATACATTGACATCTCACCAAGACCAATAACAACAAAAATCCATCTACACACTTCTTAATAGAACATTTTTCTTCTTCTCTATACTGCCCAATTTTGCTTCCCCTTGCTTACCTCCAGTTCATCTTTGGTCAATCAAAATTTCATTTCTGCAACATATACCTTCTGAAATTCCTCTTAGAGATAACAAACACCAAATGCCAAGTGTCAAATTCAAAAATGTCTCAGACTCATATTTTCTTCACTTTTCTGTAGCATTTGGTGCTTTTGACCACACAAATTGAGAAATAGTTTCCTGGCTTAATATTCATAATCTACTCTCCTGGGCTTCCTTTCAACCTAGCTTTTGCTGTTCCTGTCTTTTTCTCTTTCTGTATGAAATCCTCTCATGTCCCACCCTAAAATGTTGCTGGTGAAGCCCTAATTTCAATCTTCAGTCTATTATTTTCCTCGTTTTCTTTCTACATTGTCTAGGTGTTCTCATTTCTTGTGATAGCTTAAATGTCACCTGTATGCAGATGGCCACCAAATTAATATTACTTGTCCTCATAGCACTTCTGATCTTTAGAACTAAATTTTAAAATACTCACTGTATAGCTTATGTGATTGTCTGATTAACACTTCATAGTAAAAAAGATCCACAGTAAATTCTTTATTACTCCTCACATTTTATCAACAAAACTGGCTTTAAACCTCCTGTATTTGAAAGCTCATTAATAGCAACACCACCCATCAAGTCATCCAAGCTAGAATTTCCCTTTTATCCTCCATATCCAATTGTAAATGAAGTCTGACACCTTCCATTCCACCCTTCTCAACCTGGTTCAGAACCATATCATTAATCATCACAACTATCTCAATAACCTCCTAACTAGTCTATTTTCCCTTTATGGCCCCCTTGCTCCATGGCAATATTTCTCCCACTCTGCTGAAAAGGATGTTTCTAAAACATAAATTTGACTGTGACATTCCATTCCCCTGTTTCATAATGTGTGCCGGTCTCTGAGAGGCAAAATAATTAAATCCAATTTCTCTAACATTGTATTTCAGACTTTTTCAAATCTAGCTTCAACTTAAGTTTTTAACTTCAGCTTACCTCACAGAAAATTAATTGCTATTCCTCAACTGTGTCAATTTATAGGTCTTTGTAAATACATGTAGAATTTACTATGTGCCTGGAATTGCTCTAAGCACTACATAAATATAAATTCATTGAATTCTCTTAACAGCTCTAAGTGTTAAGCACTGTTATTATATATATTTTACAGATGAGGAAACTGGTACAGGGAGAGGTGAAGTTACTTTCTCAAGGTCACATAGCCAGTAAGAGGCAGATTCAGGATTTGAACTCAGGCTGTCTGGATCTAGGGTCCATGCTATTAACCACCATGCCTTACTCTAGCATCTAAATATGATTTGCTCTGATTAACATTCCTTGCTTCTATCCTTTAGTATATCTCTCAAGAATTATTTTCTCAGTTCTGATGATATGGATTGTGATTCTTATTCCAATTTGACAAATTATGTTATGATACTACATTATATTTCTGACTTTCCCATTTGTCTGTGCTTTCTCCAAGTGAGGCTCTGTCTCACTTATCTCTGTAGCAACCAAATTCTGTGTCTAATGGAAGGTAGATATTCAATCAGGCATATCTCTGCTTCAGATTTATAACTTGAGTTATTATGTAGTTTTTAAAATATCATATTGAATGAAAACTTAATGGTTAAATGATCATAAAAATTTATATCTACTGATTTCAATGAGATTCATATCAAAGACCAGGACCATACACACTGCACAGAGAGGGTGAGGGAAGGCATTAAATCTATTGCCTATATAGGCATATAGAGAGTTGATAGCTTTTCATTACATTTATTTATTCATGTATATGCCTTTAAATATTTTACAAAAACGCTAGGTTCACATAAGATTTCAATTTTAACTGGGCATCTTTAATATACTGATTTTAACATCAAAGTTATATACATGTATATATTATATATATGATGGCTAGGTAAATATACATGTGATGGCAAGATAAATTTCACAATAACAATATTAAATTTTAACAAATCAGTGAATGCAGAAAAAGACAAAGAGAAGAAAAATGTTAAATGTCCAGTTTTCCTGATAATTCTAAAATGTATTCCTTTTAGATGTACTCACCACACTGTAGTGACTCATCAGAGCCATCTCCACAGTCGTCATCATGGTCACAAACAAATTGCTTGGGAATGCATACTTTATTATGGCACATGAAAGCGTTTTCATCACATGTATTATTGGGAGCTAAGAAAGACATTGCAAATAATAAAATTAGATAAGCACATATTTTCTCCCATATGAGGAGTTTAGGAAATATATAAAATTATACCCAATAATTTATACTTATTCAGAAAATGGAAACTTTGTTTAATGTCTAATATATCAAATGGGTTAATAATTGCACACATATTAGAATGCATGAATATGAAAACATATAATTCTAAGTTTTAGTACTAAGAAAATCAATTATTCTAGAGTGATCCAGAAATTTCAAGCCACATAGCAATTTGTAAGTTTGCTTAAGGAGGAATTCAAATGTTCATATGTTAGAAAAAGATCTCTCAGCTAATAATATGACTTGGGTTTTTTTCTCTACTCAGGCCTACAGTAATGCTAGTAAAGTGGTAAAAATGTTTCTTCCTTGTAAAAATTGGACCTGAAAAAAACAAGTGCTGATGTTCATAATGAAAATGAAAAAAGAAAACCAGGAAAGTTGTAAAAGTTATTGTCTTTGAAAAGAAAATAAAACTTAGGGTGACTTTAAGAGTGGGGTGTTGAAGTAAGCAAATGTAAGACCTTTGAGATAATGAGCCTCACCAGAAGTACTACACAAAATTAGGAATATTGACCCATGAAATGTAATATTGATCCTTTAGGAAGACTGCTTCATGAAAGTAGTGCTCTACCAAGTGGGAAAAATGGTTGATTCAAATGTGCAATAAAACTTTAGCAAAAGTTCTAAAGAATATAACTTGTATAAAGGAAATAAACTTTAATATTCTATGCATAGAAATAAAAAACTTGAGAGAATCATTTAAATTTTTTTCAAAAAATATTTAAAGGGTAAATGCTGCTGTAGGACTCAAGGTTTGGAATATTACCAATGATAAGAATCTTCTATATGTTATTGTAGAATACACAAAAGAGAAAATCTTTGCAGAAATTGGCTCTGCCACTTATACTTGCATACTTGAGGAAGCTATTTAGCTTCTTGGTGCATCTGTTTCTTTATCTGTTTAATGGGGATAATAAAATCTATCTGACAAATTTCTGGTAGGGACTAGATAAGATATGTGAAGCAGATCTCATTTTAGTTATTCAGTAAAGTCCTAAGTGCTCTCTAAACTCCTATCTATATTACAACTATTTTTGGCAGATTCCCTAAAACATTTCCCTGCAATATTATAGGACTTCTATAATATAAATAACAGCAACTATCACAATAATTGGCACATAATGAGTACCTGAAGAACATAGGTGCCTTTGATATTCCCCTTCCATGTATCTTAATAAGCACTTTCCTCTCCAGGGAATACCTTTATTTTTCTTTGTCTTTCAAGACTCAGATAATGTTACCACTTTTTCTTGAACTGTTTCCATGAGACTTCCAGGATTTTTTACATAACATTTCTTTGTGATGACCTAGTATATTTTCTATACATCATCCTAACACTTAAGGTAGAGTTATTATTCTTCTTTCACATGCCTTTCAGCTGCCTGCCCCATGTTGCCCCAGACTCCATGAACTAAGGAATCTCTGCTTTCATTTCAGTAATTATCAACATAGAGTAGGTAAAACAAAAGAGTTTTTAAAATTGAATCAGGTATAATTTATTTTCAACAAATTTATTTTTAAAAACTATATGGAAGCCACATAGGAGCTGCATTAATAATTAATCAGCCTATTGTAATCAAGGCAAAACTCAAGAGTTACTCAATAACTCCTCTAACTTTGAACTATATGACAGCTTGGATAACTCAAGTGAATTATGCCAATTCTAATACACAAATTAATCTTTAAAACACTGAGCAACAGTGACTTATTTGGCATTAACACTTTCAGGTCACTTGAGTACAATTTGCTGCATTTTAGCATAATTTACTTAATAGTACCCATGTGGTCCAAAAGTGTTAATATGCCTCCCAGAGTGTTAACTTGCTACAATAGCAACAGCATACTGGGACCATCTGGATCCCTGAACTGATGCATAATCCTTTATTATGTAGCCCTCAGTGGCCCCATTGACCTTTACAGACACACATATCAGTTTCAAGATCAAAGTGAATTATTCTACAACAATAGTATGAGTTCTGTGCAAATAGGTCTGCCTCAAAGTTTTCTTTTTTCTTTTCTGCTCTAACTACCCCTTGTGTACACACACCTGTATACATACACACTTACATTGTGGCTTCATATACAATGTTTTAAAGACAGGAAGACAGGCCATTGGAGACATGATTGGCAAAATTCATTTTAATGAGCAGTATTCACAGCACTATTTCTGATAAACTGCTCAGCCCAACAGAACCCCTGTGTAACCTTCAGATTTGCATTCAAATAATCATTCCCTTCATCTTCCTGATCATGCAAAGGAATTTATCTAAATTTTTGCTATTGAGTCCCTGAAAATTTCCTAAGGTGACCTAGAGTCAGAAACTTAGTAAATTGCCTGACCTCCAAAGGTGTTCCTCTGATCCCTGAGCTTCATTCAGCTATATCCATACTATTTTTACCTGACCCAAGGGTTAATACCCTATCCATAAGACCAATCGGTGTTTACTGACCTCCCCGATCAGTAGTTATTTAGGATCAGAGAGCCACTTACAGAATGTCTGTAATAGGCAATCTAAAAGCCACCATGGAGGGTGGTGATGGAAGACGTGAAAAATACCAAACCTACCACACTCACATACGCATGTAGTGTAGTTATATTATCTCAGAAGTGAAATGATAAATCTGTGTTCATCAAAATGGCTCTAAAATGGGTAATCCCAATGGGTATGTTTGAAACACTCTGAATAGCAGTTAAAGGGGTTGTAGAACTACTATTATAACAGCCTCCCACCTGATTAAGTCTAATGCTACCTATGGGTCCAGGGATTGAGAAAGTCATGGAAAATGTGATATGATAAGTCTACAAAAACAAACATCCAAGCATGCTGCAGCAGTTTTCTTTGATACACAGTCCCAGCAAGTGTTCATACCACAGCCGGCTGTGGAAAGCTCATCACTTCCATTTGGACAGTCCCTTTCACCATCACAAAGCCAATGTCGGGGCACACAGGCGTGGGAGCCCTGGCAGCTGAACATGTCGGCAGCACAGGTTACGGCACCTGAAACCCAAAGAAAAAATGCCATTAAGACTACTGTGTGTCTGCTGGAAAATGTTTACCATTTATATTTTCTATAGTAATGAGCAAAAGCAGAAGAATATTTTTTATAAGGAAGAGACCATAGTTATTTGGTATTATAAAACATTATTCTTTATCTGTAGTTGTCTACACATTTTTGTGGAAAAAATGTATTCTTTCCTAATTACAAATGTTATATTTCTTAAAGCTACATGGTAGAAAATAATATATGTTATCCTTATGAAATGTAGCAAAGCATAGAAATATCATTTTAATGGAATTGTGAACACATAGAGATAAGGTTTCAAAAGAACTGAATCTTTAAGAATAATTATAATAGTAATAATACTACCATTTTTATTGTTGACCATGTGCTAAGCCCTTAACATATTATTAATAATCATTTAGTCCTTTCTATAACCCCATCTAATAGAACTATTATTAGCTTCATTTTACAGAAATGGAAACTGAGGATCAGAGCACTTGAAAATCTTGCAGAAAGTCACACGTGGCACAGGGTTCCATACACTGAACTGAGTGAGAGTCCAGAACCCTTCTTATTCCTAAGCACCTTCTTCTCTTAATCAGTAATGTCATTATTGTTAGTCCCCATCTTGGGTTTCTGAAAAGAATAAATGTATACATGTTCCCTTTATTTTTAAACACTTAAAACAATTGCTCTACCAATGCACTCTCCCTTTAGTTGCATGATAATGTTTTTCAAATGTATGCAACAAAAAAATGTGTGTTGACTTTGGCTATAAATTCAAAGGGTCATAGGTAGTTTCTTTTTTCTTCTCCTTATATGAGTATATGGTAGTCATATGTGAAATGATTCTTTCTCATGATGTTTTCCTAGTCCCCTGTACAGTTATAGTTATTAAACCCTTGGTTTGCTTGTCAATATGTTTGCTTTATATAAAATACTTTTGAGGGAATCAGTAGCATAACCACCAATCTATCTTTGTTTAATTTTCACTTTCTCATGATCCAAAGCTGCCCAGAATAAATGCTAAATACCATATTTTTTAGAATTATTAAAAATAGTTTACTAAGTCCAGGAAGAAAATGAGTGATCAGATTGATGGAAAATGTTTGTTTCCAACCATTTAAAGTAATGACCAATGTGATTTAATTAAATTATACATTATCTTCTTCCTCTTTAGCCACAGAGTTGTTAGGAGTAGAAAATGCAATGGAATGTTTTTAATATGGTTGTCAGTGGGGTGTCAAAATAAAACCCACTGGGCATCTTATCCATCATAAATATACCTGCCCCTGACATATACCTTAGTCTGGATGAAAGGATGACAAGTGAATGTTGAAAAATCCCCAGATAATTCAGATTTACTCATTTGATAGAGCATCAGTGCTTTAATAGACTGCAGTTTAGTATGGTTCTATTATTGGTAGAAATCAAAAAATAATCTATTAAATAAATGTTGCTTTCATTTAAAAATTAATTTACTTGCTGATTATTATATCTTTAGTACCTTACATAATACTATTCTTTCAACAAAAAATACTTTTGCATTATTCCTCTCATGTATCTTTTCAAGCTTGCCATAAAAATATAAAGTGCCCTTTTACTATTCTCAATTCAATGCTTTAATTTTTATAATATTTTTATTATTTAGCTTGAAATTTTTTTAAATTACTTTCTACTAAGGAAGTTTTGATAAATGTAGAACTCCATGTCTACTGCCATATTATAACTCCTATTTGTTCCCAAGGTAATCATAATATTAATAGAAAGAGCCCTGATTTGGCAGTGGAGAAGTTTAATTCTGTATGACCTTGGAGAAGACTAATGTCTGAATTTCTCTATCTTTAAAATGATAGGTATGACTAGATAATTACTAAGATATCTCAAGCTATAAAATGGCATTAGGCTCTTTGCTGCTAATTTTCTGGCTCCCTTGATAGTGTTCAACAGATTCTGTGTTAAGTATGTGCCAAAACATTACAGTCAATTGGGAAGAAAATGGGCCAAAAAAAAAAATTCATGGCTTCATTCCACAGTTGCCACTGCCATCTGGAGACATATTGCCTTCCTCAGGGAAAAGAATCCCAAAGGAATATAAAGACAAGCTGATGGAATTCCACTAGATCCATCTTGTGCAACTACTCACATAGAAATATGTGATTGGTAAGAGTTAGTATCCTATTTAGTATTTCAGAAACCTGAATTACGATGATACCTCTGTCATCACTAATTAGCTGAGTGACCTCAGGCAAATTTACTAATCTCAGCGAGCATTTCTATTTTTCCCTATCAAAAGATGAGGTGAACTAGACATAGTTTCAACTTGGGATCCTCAATACCTCAAGGCAGAATCATTGTGTGCTTATTAGAAAAGAATGTGTTTACACACCATATCAGAACATTTACAAGTGGAGAACCACAAACTAAATACTTTCAACAAATTTCTGAGAAAGATATTTTTCACACTAAAGGTTGGCAACAGCTGAGATAAATTATTCTTTTCCTATTCTAAAATATTAGGTTCAGTTCAATGACTGACAGTTGGTCTAAAGATGTATTTTTTAATATATGTCATAAGTTTGATATTTAGTACATAAAATACAGACAGTAATTAAATAAATTTGGTGTTTTGATAATAGGTAAACATGTCCATTACCACTATAATCTTTTATAAAAAGCATTATCAGGGCACTGATAATATGTAGAGAGACATGATACTAACACTTTGACAAAAGGAGGGGGGTAGGAGATATAAAACAAACAAACAAAAAAGAATGGGAAAAAACTCCTGAATATCATGGTTATATTAAATGACCATAATAGTTACATGGATAGATTTTTTTGGTACTCCTTTAATAGGTAAGAAATTAAAGAAATAAAGAGTAAAATGAAATTGCCCGTGATCACAGTTTTAAAATGTGGATTTGGGAGATCTCAACTCTGTAAGGCTGTAGAGCCTTGCCCTTCTATTACACTGTGTCCCCTTAGAAAGTACAGAATTATCGATGAGGACATTTAGCACAGCGTTAAACAAAAGGTCAAAAGCAAGAAGATTTCAGAAACTAGAAATATACTCATCCTATTGTACATAGGCAATTGCTTTATTAAAATTAAAGAAGGATTTAATAGCAAAGAGAAACAAAGTAGTTAAAGAGACTGGTCAGTCATCTAATTGGTTACTAATTTATTTATTTTTTTGCTTTCAGAGGTTTTTGATAGTGATCTTTATTTATTTTTATCTGTTGTATAACTCTAATTTGTTCCAGTTGTATAAATAAAAAGTTGATTTGGGGTGGCTTACACACAAGAAAATAAATTGCCTACTTTCAGGACTATCTTCAATATCTTCAATTTTATATTATGTACAGAAAACTTCAGTTTAGCTGGAGTACTATAAAATACTACCTGTCTGTACAGATAGCAGGCCACAACCCCTGAAATTGAAAAGATATGTTAAGAATCTTTAATTCTATACATGCACCTTATTCTATGACTCAGGCCCATCTCTCTCTAAAATGAGTACACTAATAGCTACCAACAAGGCTGACATAATGAGTAAAACAGATTTGATAGATAAATAGACAAATAATAGACAGACATAAATAAATTAGTGGAATATCTGGCCAATTATTATAAATATAATTTTATTAGCTTGCGTCCTTCTTTTATTCCTTAGGAAATTCAGTTAATAATTCTATTTAAGGTATTTGTTAAATATATGTGATTATTGAAAAACAATTACCTTGGTTTTGTAGTTGGTATATAGTAAGTAAATGTAGATATTTGACACTAATACCTCTAATCCTATAAAGCTGAATTTTAAAGTGGTTTATAAAGTCATATGCAATAGCCACCTTCCTTTATTTTTCACTTAAAATAATTTAGTAATAATTTTCACTATAACACACATACACACACACATAAACAGCATGTGTGGCTTGTGGCAGTAAAAATTAGTACACTAATTTTGGAGGACAGCTTAGCAGTACACATCAAGTGTCATTAAAAAGTTTTGATTATTTGGTCCAGAA
Organism: Cheirogaleus medius; assembly: GCA_008086735.1. Taxonomy (NCBI): domain Eukaryota; kingdom Metazoa; phylum Chordata; class Mammalia; order Primates; family Cheirogaleidae; genus Cheirogaleus; species Cheirogaleus medius. The sequence goes on along the minus strand of VBSM01003200.1, from coordinate 8,148,877 downwards.
ATCTCAATCACTGATATTGACTCCAATGAAGTCATTGAAAGCTAGAAATAAAATGTACAAAAACATTCATTATGACAATATTCAGGAAAAATCCTAAATATTGACTAAAAACTGTATATATAAAAATTTAAAAAAATAATAGTTATCATGAAGATAATAAAAGCAGTAACATAGAAATGTATGCACAAACTTTATGTTAACTTTAATAAATTAGAAAACAAAATTATGTATATGCTCTAAAATGATAGTACATGTACAATATTTAACAATTGAGAACACAAAAGAAACTACTCACCACAAATGCTATCACTTTCATCTAATCCGTCTCCACAATCATCCTCTCCATCACAAATCCAATGCTTAGAAATACATTTTTGTGCAGAACAAGCAAATTGGTTCCAAGAGCAAGAAGAATCTAGAAAACAAAAAAGAATGTTTGTTCCAGGTACAAAAGGAAAAACAAATTGATTGAGACCAGCATACAACAGATCTGAAAAAATGAGAAAGTTCTTTCTTAAACTTTGCTAAAATCAACCACCCTATGATAAAAGAAGCCAAATTCCTCTTCTCTATCACAATTCTGTAAAATTTTGACACCAGCTTGCATATTCCCCCTGTGTTTTCAGGTTATACAACTGCTGTTTCTTCAATGTGATTCTTACGGGGTTTGCCTTTGAGCTAGTCATGATGCTGGTCATCCTACCCTAAGAATTGTCTAATTTGTCATTTTTAAAAAGTGTGTGGTGCACAGATGTAAATTAAATATTCCAGGGGTGGTCTAGTCATCCTTTTTAATTTTTAATCTATTTTTGAATGAAAAGAGAAAAGATTGAAAACAAAGCAAGTGACAAAATGGTGGACTGACCAGCAAATACGTTTGTTTTTAAAGGTAAGGTGACTACGGAGGTTTTAGTTTGATGACAAGCCAACAGTTTCCTACCTATACATACTTACATGTTGATGTTTTTTTGTTGCTCCCTTGAAAACACTTGAGTTTGTTATACCTACTAATAGCACCCAAATTAATTAGCATAGTGAGTGATTTTTTTTATTGCCAGATTGTGTATTTGTAATAACATCATACTTCATTTGTTTATTTCCAGTGCCAACTTTGTTATTGCCGCCTCCTCCTCCATATACTCCCTCCACCCAACAAATTTATGACCAGGAAACATGCAAAAGTAAAACTCTCCCAAATGTATGTGCACAAAACATAAATTATTATAAAGATAACAATTTTGGTTTATAATAGAAAACCTGTGAAAAGAGAGAAATTTGGAAAACTAGGGTCTGGAAAAATAAAATTAAAGAAGATACAATCATATAATGGCTCCCCATTTAGAAACTATGAATCCACTCAAACTACTTTTGTAGTTCTCTGTTAGTCTTGTTCAGAATCTGGCTCTAATGTAAAGATATATGGCATCTTAATCAAACAAGATGCACCTTCACATTTCATGATGACATTTACTTTTAGGAGAGTTTGACATTTCATGGAAGATCCATCTTTAATCTTTTTTCTACTCTGTCTGTTCACCAAAGTGTATGTTATTTGTGTTAAAAGAAAATAGTGAATATATGCTTTGTTTTCCTATAGGATATTCCTTTGGACTGCAAATCACAAAATCCATAAATTTAATAAAGTAAATTTTAAAAAGCTTTCTTACCTTGACAATGAAATATGAAATAAAATATATGCACACAGAAATTAGGAGATAGAGGGTGAATAATAAGAGTTTAAAGAGGTAGAAATTTAAATATATTATTAAGTTATATAAGTAAATAACAGAAACTTTTAGAATAATGACATTCAGTCAGCTCTCCCTATCCACAGGCTTCATCTATGGATTCAACAAACACAGATCAAAAATATTCAAAATGTAAAATAAAATAAAAAATAACAATACAACAAAAAGATACAAATAAAAAACTAATACAGTATAATAACTATTTACATAGCATTTATGTTGTATTAGGTGTTACAAGTAATTGAGAGATACTTTAAAGTACAAAAAAGAATAAGTAAATACTAGGACATTTTATACAAGGGACTTCAGCATCCGTGGATTCCGGTATCCACAGGGTGTCCTAGAACTAGTCCACTGCCCAGACACCAGGGGACTACTGTGATTGTCAATAGCAGGTAGTGGGAGTATGACAAGCAGTGTGTGCCAAATCCTTATTTTTCATAGCATAAAGTAAATATATTAATAACTACCTAAAGTGTATAAATCCGGAAATGAAAGTATATCATTTAGATTGTTGGAGGTAACAACTCAACAAATACAGAAAAGATTAAAAGAAAAGGCTAGGACAGAAGATTGTTATTCTTCATTATAAGATCTTCTGTTTTAATTTTTTACCATTTTTATTATGTAATAAATATGAAAATTGATGTGAAATTCAATTAGCAATATTTTTATAAAATCCATATATAAGAAAATGCCAGCATGTAAATAATAATGCGGTTTATAGAACTAAAGTAAGATACAACATCTCACCACAGTGGAATTCGTCAAGTCCATCCTCACAATCTTTCTGACCATCACATAGCCAGGTATTCAAAATGCATCTTCCGCTAGGACAACCAAAATAATTTTCTTCACATTTGTGTTTGTTTTGAACTGTGACAAAATATAGAACGTAATGTCAAAAATTCAATTAATCTTAGACTTCTGCATTATAGGTAGATAAAGCACTAATAGTCCTTGAACCAAAACAAATAATAGGCAAACTTAAGTAAAAAGCAGAGATGTTCTCCTCAAGAATGTCAAGGTTGTTGAAAACCAAGGAAAGACGAAGAAACTATCACAGGGCAGAGGAGACCCAAGAGACATAATCAAATCAATACAGGATTGGGTCCTAAAACAGAAAGAGGATACTAATTGGAAAATTGGTTAAATCACAGTAGTGTGGCATTTAGTTAATAAAAATAAAATAAAGTAAAATATGGCCGGGTGCGGTGGCTCACGCCTGTAATCCTAGCTCTCAGGGAGGCCGAGGTGGGCGGATTGTTTGAGCTCAGGAGTTCGAAACCAGCCTGAGCAAGTGCGAGACCCCATCTCTACTAAAAAAATAGAAAGAAATTAATTGGCCAACTAAAATATAGAAAAAATTAGCCGGGCATGGTGGCGCATGCCTGTAGTCCCAGCTACTCGGGAGGCTGAGGCAGAAGGATCTCCTGAGCCCAGGAGTTTGAGGTTGCTGTGAGCGAGGCTGATGCCATGGCACTCTAGCCCGGGCAACAGAGTGAGACTCTGTCTCAAAAATAAATAAATAAATAAATAAAAATAAAAAAAAATAAAAATAAAATAAAGTAAAATAATTGAAATGCCTCTAAAGTGAATGAGCCTAACACCAAAGAATCACATTTGGGTGGAAAATATTATGGTTTCCATATTCATAACAAAAACTAAATAACAAAATCACAACATTGATAGATATTTGGTGAAAAAGTGTGGATTTAGTATTTAGGATTTAAACAATTATTCCCTATTCTAAAAAAGAGAAACAGGTTACAATGGAATCTCTAAAATTATTATACCTTGCATAAATATCAAAAGAATAAAAAGTGTCTTATGTAAAATTATTTTCTAAATTATATGTATTTTAAATTATGAAGTATTATTATAACCTCCAAGAGTGTGTATAAAATACTGTATTTTTTCTTTACTAGATGGCATCTACCTCCTTGCACCTTCAAGCTAACATGGTTTCAGATTGATTGGCCCATACCTAATCAGGAAGTAAGCCCTAGCGTATACATGACAATCACACTATAATGGCCCATTATAAATATTTTAAGACAATAAAAATTATCCTCATTTCATTTTCTAAATTTCAATGTAGATCTAATTAAAGATGAAAATACATTTTTTTGAGTAAATTCACCATTAAACCAAAACGGTTTTTTTTTCTTTTTAATTTGTGACACAGGGTCATGCTCTGTCATCCAGGCTGGAGCACAGTGGCGTGGTTATAGCTCACTGCAGCCTCGAACTACTGGGCTCAAGCAATCCTCCTACCTTAACCTTTCAAGTACAAGTAGCTGGGACTACAGGAGTGCACCACTACACACTGCTCATTTATTTTTTCTATGTAGAGACTACATCTTGCTATGTTGCCCAGGTTGGTCTTGAACTCCTAGCCTCAAGCGATCCTCCCACCTTGGCCTCCCAAAGTGCAGGAGTTACAGGTGTGAGCCCTCATGCCCAGCCTAAACTAAAAAGTTTAGAGTGTGCTTCATGCCTAAGTTCTTTTTATGCTTTTGTATAGGTATAACCTAAAGTATTTACACTGGCTCATATCTGGTTTCTTATCTGTCTGTCCAACTGTCTCATATGCCTGCATGAGTGTTCCTTGCCTTCTTACCCAATATAACAATCACAATTCTCTATGTTTGCAGTTTATATTATCTAGAAACAGGTAAACAGAAATCTGAAAAAGGGAAAGAATGTGTTGTTGCCAAAATAACATTGAACTAAGAATCTTGACACCTAGTTTCCATGAGTTTAAAACAAGTTTAAAAATATTTTATATAATTAAAATACAGTATATATTTTTTTAAAATGTAAAAGAACTGCAGTAAGCTACAGTCAAGGGCCTCTAGGGAAGAAGCTCTCCACTTTCTCTAAGGCTGCAGCTAAGCTCTTAAAACCAAGAAGGAACAAAAATGACATCACATAGTGTTAACACATCGTTGAGCACAGAAGGATGGGATCCACTATTGTTAAATTTAGTGATAGGTCATGAACAATTAAAAATATCAGTTTTACATAGTAGATTGTGTGAGAGAGTGTGTGTGTGTGTGAGAGAGAGAGAGAACTGGTGTGCAAAATATCTATCAATCTAATGTCTTAAAATATTTAAAAAATTACTGAATATCAACTAAACATGAAAAAATGAGTGTAGCAGTAGGGTGGAAGAGGCAAACAGCATTATAAGATCAAATTTAATAGTGTCCTATATATCATATCTACTTCCAGTTATATATAGTTAACACCTTTCTTTTCTGATTTTTTTTTTTTTATTTCAGTATCCTCAAAGTGACCTTTGCTGGAAGGCATTCTTGTAAGAACGTAGATAACACTTTTCAGAGTCCATGTTAGAAAGATGATTAACAGTCAGATATAAATTTATCTGTCTAACCTTGATCCAATAATAATAATAACTATTACCCAAACTACTATGCCAAAAGATTGTGTAAAGTGCATTAAACAGCCTAACACATAAACACCAGCTGCATAGTAACACTGAGCAAAGCCAGAAATGAGAAACATAGTCTTTCTCTGTCTATGAAGTTATTTCCAGGTATGTAATACTTCTGTTGAAGCTTTATGAATTACACATTTTAAAAACTTAATCATCAATTTTAAAAGGGATAATGATGAATAGAACATGAAAAAATTGATCCAAATTTAGTACAGATTTCTTGGGTATAATTTTACAATTCATTTAAAATGATCAAGTGATATGTATAGAACAGGTCAATTACTTTTTAGTTTACATCATTTATATTTTAATCTTAATCATTGAATATTAAGAATAAAAATAAACAAATTTATTATATAAAACTAACTAGCTTATAAATCTTCAAGGCAAAGCCTGTTTTGTTGTTGTTGTTGTTTGTATGTTTGTTTGCTTGTTTCTAGAATTACCTGGACACTTTAATTCATCTGAGTAGTCTCCACAGTCATTAGACCCATCGCATATCCAAGTTGGCAGAACACACAGTGAGGTAGAATTACATCTTATGAACCCTGTGGTTTTCACTCCAAGTTTATAAAAATGTGTGCAGTCTGTATTATCTGGAAACAGGTAAACAGAAAAGTGAAAAATACCTCATTTGCAAAGATTATGAGCCTTCTATGTAGGTCATAGAGACAAGAAAAGTTAACTTCATTTGCAGAAGTAAATATGTAATTATCCCACACAACAGGGGTTAATTACATATTAGTTCTGGACAAGGTTCAGTAAGAAGTTGGACAGTGTTCAATGCAATGCCAAGGTGCCCATGCATGAACAGACAAAATGTAGCAGAATATCTTACTGCAGTTCTTTTCATCTGAAGCATCTGCACAATCTATGTTCTGGTTGCATCGTGCTGATCTTGGAATGCAAGTCCCATCTGCACAGCGGAACTCAACAGTGGCACAGGTTGAAACTAGAAAAACAGGTAAATAAATAAATGAATAGATGGAACAGAAAATGACTCCTTACTTTTACATCTTGAATATTTTAATTAATTCATATAATTTTGTTTGGTTTTGCTTTTTTAACCCTGGGAAGTCAATCTTGACCCTTGGTTTCCACGAGCAAGCTTGGATTAGATACTTCTTACATATCTTCCCCATCACACAATTCTTCCTGCTGTTGTGATGTTTATCATACTGCATTGCAACTTCCTGTTTATCTACCGGAAGACCCACTAAGTGTAAGCCCCATGAGAGCAGGGACTGTGCCTTGTTCACTATGTTCACCATGATAATACCACTCTAGCACTGAGCCAATACTTAGGAAAAAAAAAATGTTGCTGAAATTTCCTCTCCTTGCAACTTCAATGGTACAAATTTGCCTATGGCACTAGGCAAAATGCCTGATTAAATGCCTACTAGGAAATCACAATCTGGTTGCCAAGAAGAAGTGGAGCCTTCTCTGCTATGATAAAGACTGAGATAGAGAGACAGGAGGAGTGGGGAAAACCAGTATTTGCATTGTTTCTCAGAGGGAACAGCTGAACACTACTAGAAAGTCCTCTATGCTATGTCATACTCCTTTACATGGCCATATCATTAACATTTAGTACAGGAAATATAGATGCCTCATGTCAAGAAACGTATAAACGTGACATCTCTTTCATTGTTATGAAAGTATTGCTTTCCAATTCCCTGCTCTGCTTAGATGAAAATCAGTTTCAACATGCTACTGTCATCATATACACTTTGTATAAAATATCTTATTCTTAATCATACATTCCTAAGTTGCTTACCCATTCATAACCAAATAATTGTTTGTAGTAATGTGTTGTGAACAGGTGCACGGTATGCTATGTATGTTAATTTAATTTAGGTGTGATTTTTTTATTCCAAATTCAAATTTCCAGAGGTTTATTACAGTAAGGTACAACCTGAAGGGCTCTTTGATTATGCTACTTTTACTAGTGTTGATATTTTTAAAAGCCTATTTAATTATAAATAGAAATTATATCAATTGTAAATGGTTAAAATGCTATCTTAAAATATGCAAATTTTACTCAAGGGTGTGTATGTCATTTGTATTTCATAATGCACCGTTCTTATTATATTTAATCGTACCTTGAAATTGCATACTTATTTGTGTTTAAATGATTAGAATAAATGTCTTATTTACAACTTGCAATTATAATTGCTTCACTTTTTTTCATTAAAAATAACATCTTAGCATGTGAAACAGATAATGCTATTATTAATAGAGATAAATGCATTGTTCCAACACAAAACAAAATAGATTTTATTTTAAAAGAGCAAAGCTTCTTCTATATTTCTTTATATTACATTTAATATTCAATTTTTAATGGAAATAGTAAATGTGGCATATATCATAGAAGATAATCATGTCAATCATTTCCATTTTGTTTTTTACTTCACTATCTATCAGCAGTGTCTGTTAGTTTTGTTCTAAAAGATTGCTTATAATTTCTTTATTTAGAACACAGGATGCCTTTCTCTGCAAAACACCAGTTTAGATAGTTGTAATATTCCTAGGCAAGCCTTCAAAGGTTTATCTCACAATGCACTTGAAGTTCTACCTTACAGTATACTTGAACTTAGAGTTTAGGATGCCAGGAAGATCCCAACAGGGACAATTGAAACCCATTCCACCATCACCATCTCCCTCTGAGCATCTACAGAGAATCCTCTGTGTAGGTAGCAGGAAGTCCACCTGAATGAGTAGCAGTGGCAGAGAGGATGAAGAGGAAAATATGACTCCATGAACATGGGGGATGGTATTTCAGACTGTTAAAAAGAACTGGAGATTTGGGGATTTCACAGCAATGAAGTTTCAAAAATAGTACCAGAAGCTCTGAGGTGGCAGAGGGAGTAAAGAATAACTTGTGAGAAGAGTGTAAATGTGGGGCAAGGAGAACAGAATTTTAGATTGAATTCTAGATAGAAGAAAGCAATGAAAAAAGAAACTCCAAATAGATGAGAAGAAACTTTAACTTTGAAGTTGAGCAGAGTGGTTAGGAGATACTAATTAAAAGAAAGGCATAGGATAGAGAAGAGGGTGGAGATGGAGAGAATGCAATAGAGTAGAAAATTTGCAGGATGTATTTTTTCTCCCATTTTCCCAAGTAATAAATTTTGGCGAAGGGGGCTACGCTGGCTGATTGGAGTGTGTGAGATGTACAAATAGGAACAGATCATCCCTTTATACCTGATCCTGTCTCCACAGATTCCATGCTTGATTTAGAGTTTGAGAATGGCCTAGGGGTTAAGTAGGGTGAGGTGTGGCAATGCAATTGCACATATTAAGTAGTTGCAGAATTTTATAATCGGTGGAGATGAAGTGACTGTGGAAATTAATATTGCTTGCATTCGTAGGAAAGGAATGAGAGTCCTGTGATGATATAAATACTTAGAAATAGCAGGAACTTCATTAAATAGGTAAACAAATGTCTATTCTGCCAAAACCTCTTTCTCTCTTTTGCCTCAACTATATTCCTTCTTCACTTTGTTTTGGTCAGTCAAGCATTGAAACTTGTTTTAACTTTAGGGTTATTTTTGAGGAAGAAAGATACTGGAATTTCTAATTTGTCAAGTGAATATGAAAGTTTTCTGACAATTTTTCCTCAGGCTAAAAGTCCTGATAAAGAGAGAAAAGAAAATATTGTAGTCCAAATAAAGATAAGCCAAGGGAAAAATGCTAGACTTTTCCCTCTAGATAGTCCAAAAGAAAAAATAAGTCTACAAATGTGAGTGAAAACATACCACAGCCACATCAGGAATAGCAATGAGATACTACAAAGGAAGAAGATCAGATGGGGATTGCAGATCAAAAGTAGTAGCAACAGAGAAAGTAAAGCCACTCTCTCCTTCATATACTTTCTTAATTTTACTATTTCTTCCACTTTCTTCTTAGCACGTCAATTAAAATATTTAATGAGATATGAAACATATGGAGATCAATTGGTCTCTCTGTGGTTCTTAGCATTTTTCTTATAGATAACCTAAGTTAATTCTCTCTTCCAACTCTCCTTACCCGACATGTGACAAGAAAAAAAAATAAAAACATTAAATTTGCTGTCATGTCATATCTTTCTTCCAAAGTTTACTTTCAAGCCACATCTTTTATTAATTATTTAATTTACTGCTTAGGTTCTAAGGGTATGCAAACTCAAAAGGAATGATGATTTCTTTTCTAGCCATGTTTATCCTTTTCCTTTAGCTTGTTGTTTGTGGAGTCAAAGTTTTTCTACGAACTTAGGGGAAAAAAAACCCAGTTCCCTCTCCTTTAGGATGCCTCAGAACCACTAGCTCTACAGTCTACTTAAAGGTATTCTGGTGACCCAAGGAAGTTCATGTACTTCCCAAGGGGGGCAATTTATATTCATCTCAACAGGAAAGGAGGTATATTATGTACTCTTCCCAAATCTATTCACTCAACCTGTCACACAACCAGAAGGGGAATATAAAATGACAAACCTTGGAAACAACTCCTCATTTCCCTTCCCCCTGCTTCCCATAGCCTGACATCTGAAATTCTCAGTTATGAAAGAAATATCTATAAAGGAGCAATAAATAAAAAATGGTGAGGATTGGGAATTTTTCTTTTCCCCAAAAAGAGAAGAAACCAAAAATAATTCCTGCCAACATCCATTTCCATTCTTTAAATAGACTCTCTGCCTTTGTGGAATTAAAAAAATCATAGTAATAATTACTATTGACATCTAAATTAAACAAGCAAAATAATAATAATAGCACTTCAAATAATTTACAGGTGGCTCCACCATAGCCTCTAACTATAGTCTTATCAAAATCTCCCCATATATATTGACTTCTAATCATACTACCTTACTTTTGTATATTTTGTTTTGATTCAAAAGTTTTGTTTATTTTGATTCAAAAGTAACAGGTGATTTGTGTGTGCATATATATGCAACAATGCACTGACTAAAGAAACAGAGAATGAGTAACTAGAATAAAAGTCTTGCAGAGAGAACTCTTATCCATTCTTCCTGAGCCCTTACATATTCCTTTCCTTCATCATTTTTTATGTGCTGTAAGGGAGTTTGTTTGGTAGATATACATTTGAATAATATAAGTCTTATCAGACAGCCTGGCTTATGAAAAATGGACCCAGAAAAGCCTTCTTTCTGTGGCTTGAAAGGTGCCTTATAAGTGAATAAACTTAAATTGAGAGACAAATCAAGCTTAAAAGATGTGGCTAAGATAAGTAATCTTCCATCTAACAAGCTAGCCATTTGTCTGTCCTAAAGATGCTAGTCCATTTAATTAAATTCATTAATTTTGAGTTAGTAATAAAGTATCTGCTTATTTTTTCTTGAGCAATTTAAGTTTCAAATGTCCTGCGTTATACAGGAGAAACTTTGAGGCATAGGCTTTATTTGTTTATTTTTAAGATAATGCTATAATTTCTACATTATTATTATCACAAAAGAAAGGTCATGAAGAAAGGTGATTCCCAAATGCACTATTCTGTGCCCAAAAATGTGGCTGAGATAACACAAAAATCAAGAGTTTAGATTAAAAGAGGCAAATTACATTTTGAGTTATTTTTATTGTTATTCATCATCTAGTATTGATATCACTAGGCAGAATAAAATCTGTCTATGCTTTTTGGAAGACTTACTGCTTCAACCAGCCACATAACAATTTAATAAACACCTATCATGTACTAGGTATTACATTTCATAACCCCAAACACACTAATTAATTTACCACTTTCGAAAGCATACTTTCATTTTCCGAGAAAACTCATAGTAACTTATTAACTTCCCATGGTTCTTTTTGATGAATTTTGCTTTAAAATCTACTTTCTGTATTTATTGTTCAGTTCCTGCACATTCTAGTTTGATATTTTTACTTTAAAATTGGTTTAATGCCTTTATTATATTCTCCTCACTTGCTTTCAAATAACTGATAAAACATGCCCATGTCTTGGTCTTCCTCTAGTTTCCTTCCCTCTTTCTTCCAAATACTAATTTATTTCCCTCCACCTACTCCCAGTATCTTACTACATTTTACCATTTCTAGTCTCTTATAGGTGACTTAATTTGCAAATGCACTTGGCTCTTCCTAAACTATAGTGTCAACCATAGATGGTAATCTACCCAAGTGTCCACCCAAAGTCATACAGTCTAAGATGGCAGAGTCACTTCCCAACCTTCCATACAGCTACACAATAGTTTGCTTGCATTCTACCCTCTTTCTGAACTCTGCATAGCCATCTCATTGCAACTATACTTCATACCTTTCTTTTACCAACAATATTTTCCAAAAACAATCTACATTCACTGTCTTTACTCTTTTACCATCCATTTTCTGCCTTAACCCAATGTGACCTGGCTTTCCTCTACCACTCACTCCATAAATTGATTCTCCTGAAGGTAATCCAAAGATTATCTCCTATTTGCTAAGTATGATGGACACCTCCAGTCCATGCCTGCCCTCTTGCCCTTTCTGTAACATTTTAAAGTGCTGAATGATCCCCTTTCTTGAGAAAATGATTTCTTAGGAGGATCCTTCTATTAGTCCTGTTTGTACTAGTATTTTTAATTAGTGATCACATTCTCCTTTTTGTACCAGTGTTTTTAACTTTTTATTTCAACAAGTAATTCTGATGCACTCTTTTAAAGCACATATTAATCCATACATCTTCTCTAGGTTTCTTTCTCCTTAATGCATCCAAAATCAATACTTCTGGTCTAAATCTGCCACCTGAGTTCCAGGTCTGGGTGTACATGCATGTGGAACAGCTCCATTTGGATGTCTACAAGTGCTCTAACCTCAGAATGCAAAATGCCCTTATTGTTTTATCCCCATTCCCACACAAACAAAAGGTCCACAAAAATAAATAAATAAAATGAAGAAAAAATAAATTAAAAATAGGTCAAAACATTCCCACAAAACTACTCTGCTTTCCCCATGCTTTCTCTATGTTTATTATCCAAGAAGACCTCTTATGCTCTCTTTTAAATGTTGTTATATCTGTCTTACTCTCCTTTTTTTTCTAGCTTTAGCTGCTGTAGTTATTGTAGGTTTCATTCACACAATCACACTTTTTGTTTTTTCTTTTCTTTTTTTTAAATGTAAATTTGATTATATTTGGTCTGCTTTAAACCTTCAGACACTTTCTGGCAACTGCAAGATAAAGCCTGTGTTCCTTAACACGGCACAAGATACACGTTTATGCCCTGGCTCCTTCCTCTAACTTGTCTCATTGTTTTTAGCACTCCTCTGTGAGCAATCTAGCCCTAACTGTATCAAATACTTGCAGTTTTCAATACGGTCCCTCTGCTTGGAATTCTCTTCTGTTTCAATCATTCCATCTCATTTATACTAAAAGATTCAGCTTAAATTTGATATAGTCTATGAAACTTTTGAGGATACTTCCAAGCCAGAAATTTAAAAAATGGTGTTCTCATGGGTGCAACTACAGCATCTTAGATATATCTTCATCTGTTTGCATGACTGTTTCTCACTTAGAGTTTGAACTCTTTGAGGCCTAATGTTTCATTAGTTTTGTGTCTTAGCCCTTAATGCACTGCACTCAATAAAGTGTGGGCAACAAATGGGAAGTATTTTTAAGGAAAATTGCTTTGAAAATATCTGTTGGATCCATATTTTAGAACACCTTTACTGTCATACTAAAAAATGCTCATTTGTTCTGCAAACATTGGTATTGCATTAGTGGTTCTTTACCAGAGCAGTGATTAAAAAAAAAATGTTAATGCTTACATAATATTCACTATATGCCAAGTACTGTTCTAAGCTTATTTAATATTAATATTATCATTTAATTATTTTTCCTATTTTGCAACTTGGGAAACAGAGACACAGATACTAGTTAAGTGCCTTATCTAAATTTAGACAGTAAGTGTTGGGATGGAGGTTCTAATTCAGGCAGTCTAGCTTGATAGTCTGTCCCAGTAGTCACTGTGGGAAAATGTTAAACAGTTATTAGCATGACTAACAATATATAGATGAATGGGAAAAATATAGGCATGGAAACCAGGTAAATGAATCCTCTATAAATTAGGCTTAAGTGGATTGCCATTAAAGATATTAAAAAGAATTGGAAGATTTGTTGGGAACACAGGAAGGAGGGAATCAAGGATAACATCAAGGTTTCCTCCCCAGTGGTTAGGGAAATGAAATCATGGGTAAAACAGAGAATTAAGGAACGAAAGGGAACATTTTTGGAGCAGCAAATTCAATATTACACATTCTGGTAGAAATGTCTAAAAAACAGGGGAGATGGAACTGGAGACATGAGAAATTACAAGACTTTCAAAGTGAGCAAAGGAGTAGAAACCAGAAATAGAGAACATAGTCATAACTTTCAATTGACTTTTGTAATTCAACTCCAGCAGCATTTACCAAAGTATAGTCCATAGGTGTTACTGGGTGTTATATACTGCAGTGCTCTCAGAAACAAACTTTGGAAAAGTTCAGGAGAAATTAGCATAGCAATACTCCTAGGCTGCTGCCACAAGTATTTACCTTTACAGTCTAATTCATCAGAGTTGTCGCCACAGTCATTTTCACCATCACATAACTTGCTGTGAGGAATGCAACGACGATTGTAGCAGGGCTTGAAACCTCTTCGACAGCTTCTGTTTTCTTATAAATAAAAGTAGAAACTCATAATTGGAGCTCATAGAGAAATATTTTTACAAAAGGAAAATCACAGACAGGATTTCACTCGTAATGACTAGATTATGGACCTATAAAACAAATGCTGTGTGGTATAAAAGCTCTGGGTTAAAATACTCATATATTATTAAGGAGTGGTTCTTTCAGTAAAGCCCCTTTTTGACTTAATGTTTTAACTATAATGATTCACACCTGGAGATCTTTTCAAGTTGTACCCACATGATTGTTTCTGACATTCTGTCAAGTGGCACAGGAATAAACATACATCACATAATTACTTCTGAAGAAATAAATTTCTACCTAAAGAGTGAAAACACACTCCAACATGCATCTCCTATCTCCTCTGCATTTATCTGCATGGATTTTGTAACAAGAAAACAAAAGCAGCAAAACATACATTCCTGAATCTGTGTATCAGTCACCTAAATGTCAATAAATTTCTTAAAATTTCTACAGAACTTCCTGAGAAGAATTGCCATCTGAATTCTATTTACTTCATTGAATGTCTTTTGACATTCTCTAATTTGGGACAAAAATTACCACTTACAATAATAATAGCTGCTGTTTATGGAACACCAGCTTTGTGCCAGGCTCTGTATTGGGTACATGTAAATATGCACTTGCTTATGTAATGCTCTCAACCACTGTCAAAGCTAGTTGTTTTGTAGTAGGAAACTAAAACATAGAGAAGTGAGTCACAGTGCTCGCACTAGTCACACACTAGTAGGTTTGGCAACAAAGAATTAACCCCTTGTGTGATTCCAAAGCCCATGCTTGATACCTTGGGTTGGCAAATATTGCCCCAAAGCAAAATCTAGCCGATGAGGCTGTTTTTGTATGACTCTTGAGCTAAGAATTATTTAAAAATTTTTAAAGGATAGTAAACAATAAAAAATAGAGGATACGTAACAGAGAGCATATATGGCCCGCAAAACCTACATATTTACTAGCTGAACCTATGCAGAAAAAGTTTGTCAACCCTGTTCTACATGAATATCATCTGACTACAATGAAAATAAACATATGAAATATATTCTTAAGCCAATTCATAGTAAATGCAAATTTGTAAGCTGATTCCCATAACATTTTTATGTTTTAATATTTTAATATTGTGCAGAATATAATCATTCATTAAAGCAAGTATGGTATGTGAGGTAAATTCCCTAGAATTTTGGTTATAGATCAATCATGGCCAAATTATATTTTGCTATCATTTATTTGAGAGTGTGCTCTTCTGTAATGTAAAAGAGTGAGAAAACTGCCTGTGGATTTCCCAAACTCCATCTTCCTCTTGTTTAACCTTTTCTTTGACTATTTAGGTGCAATTATTACCTACATATTAGAACAAAGGAGAAAAGTAGAAATGAAAGGTAGAAGTTCCAGATATAGATTCCTAAATTTTGCATAGCACACAATCCCAATGCTATTGGATTTGTAGAATAAAAAATAAATCAGACTAATTTTTTAAAAATCTGGATCAATTGTACAGTAACCATTAATGATTACACAAAGACAAATTTCCAAGAAAATTATTGCTGTAATAAAGGCAAATATCAATTGCTTACTAGGGTAGAAAAGCCAATCTCTATTCCTGAGAGAGAGAGGAAGAGGTTGACTATCACCTGATGTCACCAATAGAGACATAGCTGGTGGAATTCCATGCTTGGTGGGGACCATGGCTAAAGCAGTCAGCCTTTGTACCAAAGGACACTAGCCCCCATGCTAATCCTAGAGACAGAAATAGAATGGACAAGACTTTGATATCAACCCAACTACATAGTATTGACTGATGGTGTACTTTAGCTGCAAAGTAAGCCTGCAATATCCACAAATCACTGATGTTTCTGAATTACATTTTAAGGAATGTAATCCTAAAACCTATTGCTAAAGATGAATAACCAGGCAGTTCAAAAGACAGGCTCTACTTTCTTCGAATTTGCATTCCATGGATGGGAAGTCATGAGGAAATTCTTCAATGAGTATCATAGCTACTGGATAGGAAATAAAGTGCTTCATTTTAACACAAGCCAAGCCAAGTCAATTGCCTTAGATCTACATGCTAATGAGAGACATTGAAGAAATCATCCACATAAACCAAATGAAGACAAACAAATCAAAAACTATAAGAAGAATCAGAAACTTCTCTCTGAAATGAGCAAATCACATATTGGACACTTACCACAGTAGAGCAGTTTTTCATCTGATTTATCCTTACAATGAGGAATGCCATCACAGGTGAGCTGATAGTCAATGCATTCACCATTTCCACATTCAAACTCCAGATAAATGTTGCAGGAGGAATTTTTAGCTAAAAGAATAAAATGGTCAATGTTTTTGTGTAACAATCAACATTTCTTGATACGATTACAATTATTTTTCCTAATTTTAATTATAAAAATAAACTAAAATTTATGTAAATATAAAATTAAATAAAGGGAAATGGCTTGTGGCATTTTTTTCATTAAAAACTAAGGGGAACATATTTTGTTGTTCTTACCCTCCCTTTGTAAATATTTTGGGAGTTGCATGACTTTATTTTTCTTTTATGCTTATTTGTGTATTTTGTTAATTATTCAGTGACTGTGTATGTGGAGGAAAAGTGTGTCTGAAATTTGGATGACTAACTATATTTATGTATCTGTCTAGAAGTCTACTTCAAAAATAAATTATACAAAAAGAGCCAGTTAAATGAGCTCTGTAAATAATGAAAATGTTTTTGTGTTTTTCTGTGGGAATCTATCACATGTTTTGTAATATATTGAAAATTTTCAGTAGATTTCATACCCATTTTTGAATGCTTGATGTGAAATCATCTCAGTCAAATAAATGGTCCCAAATTTTCCCCAACTCCTACTTGGTCTTTGTCCCCCACTACCTTCTGATGAAACCTCAGCAGCAAGTTCTATAATTCACAAGTACTGGAATTTCTCAAATCACCCTCATCAGCCTCTTGTTCTATCTATGTGTGGGAGGTATCAGAGAGCAGACCCTTTCTTCCTGCCACATATGGCCAGCACCTACTCCTAGAAATGTACGGGATCTGTGGGATGAGCCACTGGAGGACAATGATCAACCAGGAAGCATGTGCAACTGAGTCCAGGAACTGCAACTGACCACTGCCATATTGTCTCGTATCTAAATCTCGGGATTTTCATAAGAAATTAAAAGTTTGAGTCTTTTATGTGGTCTGTCCTAACTTGTAAGCACAGACCAACATCATAAAGTATAAAAAAGAATCCTTTCTATATCCCTGGAAAGCCAGTACATAATCACTGTTTTGAAGGATCTCTACTGAGAAAAATTGACTTATTTTTATTGTTAAATAATAGATTTACTAGCAAACTTTTGGAATCCAATTTTTTGGCTATGCTGTCTGCTCACATGTGCTCACACATACTCACCCCATTGCTTGTCAAATAGTTTTACATAGAAATCTAATTGTATTAATTATGTTGGAGGTAAATAGAATTCATTTGTCTCTGCTAATATAGGAAATATAACTTAATTTTATAATTAACTATCAATTATTTGAACTTTATTTCATGAATATTCAATTAAACAGCCATTGATATTATTTGAAGTTTCCACTATTTTATTTTTTTATTATTCCTAGAATTTAATTTTAACAGAATGTATGTATGCATGTATGTATCTACTTCTAATTTAACTCTTTCAATGATAGCAACACTTTCCAAAGGTTTTTTTTTTCTTTTGGTGCAATCTAAACTTCATTGGTCAATCAATAGCTAAATTAGGATGTTATTTTAGAGAAAGTAATAAAAAAAAATTAAAACCTAAAAGTATTAATAAATTTAAAATAAAAACTATTAAATAAAAAGGGTGCTTATTTTACTGGGTACAATCACTTTAGATCATGAACTGAACAAAATTCAGCCACTTACTGAAAGTCTATTGGCATTCCTGACTTATTTTGTCTATTTGAAGCACATCCTATTTACTGTCTCATTTTCAATAAAAAACTAATTGTTATGATGGATAATGCCATACTGTTTTATATTCATAATGTCTTTGGGGGCAAGAACAAAATTGTTCACAGATAAATATGTTTTTTATATTTAGGAAAAGCAAATATTGTATGAGCACAATTCTTATTCAGGCATGTTCATTTGATGAATAGTATTAAATCATGTTCTTTTGATGAAATATTATTAAAGTGCTTTCTCTTCTTTCTAGAAATAATGGTTCATCTGTCCTCTCATTCTCTTACATGGCAATTACTTTATCTAATTATATTTGCCGTTCCTGTTTCTATCATGGATGTCAATAAGGCTAGTAACATTGTGAGGAATGGAACTACCTAATCTTTTTCTCAACAGTTATGACAACAAATGTTATTCCCTCCTTTGCCCTGAGCTAGGTGTTAGTAAATGGCCTTTCACCTTTGTAATGCTGCCATTAACATTCATGAACAGCTCTGGGTGAAATCATTCAGATGTGGACATAGATATGCCAGAAACATTCTCATTTCCCAAAGATGGATTTGACAAGGAGAAGCCAAGAGTTACTTTCCAATCTCTCTGCTGGAAAAGAGGATTTCAATAGGAATGCACAATGCATACAGTCTGCCTGTATCACAGTTAGTCAGGTCTGAGGAATTCAATATCACTCTATAGTTTCATATGAATAAAATTGTACTTGTTTAAAATGATAGTTTTCTGTCTGATTCGTTCTCATCAGTAGAGAGTAGCAGGTGGTTTAGAAGGGACAGTTGTATCTAATCTATTTTGCAGCAAGGACAGGTCTCTACTGTATGCAAATAAGCCTTGCTGTTTTGACTAAAGGCGTTGCTTTACTACTGGCCTGCAGTGACCTATGAAAGAAACATGAGTGATTCTAATGCATGGCTAACACTCCAGGCTTACAGATGGCACCAGATCCAGACCATTACAGCTGAAACCACAAAGGCAAACTGAAAGAGCGAGTTTAAGCAACTGCTTGAGCAATTCAGAGAAGTATTAAGTGACAAAGAAATATGGGAATTTGTGGCCCGGATTATTTAGATTGGCTATCTGCATTTAAATTCTGACCAATTGCATCATTCTCTCATTTGCTTTGGCACAGTCTTAAATAAAACATTTACCCGGTTTGCGAAGAGGTGCACTTTTGGGTTGTGGTACCAATTTGCAAAGTAAGAAGATATGTCTATGCTATTGTATTAGGTGCAATAGTTTTCAAGACAAAGAAAATTATATATAAGCATTTGTATTCAGTTAAAGATCAGATAAAAGAGAAGATCCTTCTGGTGCACAAAGACTAAAAGAAGACTGAAGATGAAGGTGAGACATAGTATTATTATAGTGTAGACATACCCCACTCAGCTAATTCTATAGGATGAAAAGATATAAGATGAGGATATAGATGAGGATAGAAAAAAATGTGAAAATCTGACATATCCTAACAGCGAGTTCACCAATTTCCAACAGGATACTTTTCTCCCACCTTTTTTATACACAAATTGTCTTAATGTTAAATGGAAATTAACCTTTTTATATTGCTTGCTATTTTTCATGGCAGTAT
The DNA here is from genome assembly GCA_008086735.1 of Cheirogaleus medius. Classification (NCBI taxonomy): domain Eukaryota; kingdom Metazoa; phylum Chordata; class Mammalia; order Primates; family Cheirogaleidae; genus Cheirogaleus; species Cheirogaleus medius. The sequence goes on along the minus strand of VBSM01003200.1, from coordinate 8,129,462 downwards.
TGGAACACTTGGAACACTTTTTTATTTTGGAAACAGTTTTGGAAATTTAGTTGTTAATAAGTGTATATTGTAATGGTGCTAATTAAAGATTGTAATGCCTTTGGGAGTTATAAACATCATGCAAGGCTGCAATGTTACATTCTTAATTAACAGTTTGGAAATGATTACAAATAAGCTGCATGAGCCATTCTCTCTCATTTACATACTGTGATGGACTGTGAGTGGTTTTACTGCAAGGCTACTGATATATTGCCTGTATACTAGTTTATTTCAGCTTCAATTAATTTTGCTATTGACTGAATTCACAAAGTCACAACTGGAAGTTTTTAAACGATCATTGTGTGAAGATATTCCTCTAGCTAGCCCAGTACCTTCCAGTCCCCAACCAGGGAGGTACATTTGCCACCATTTTGGTTATTGTTCAGCACATGGTGCTATAACTAAGTAGAATCCTCAACTGAGTTCTTGTTAGAACAGAGAAATGAAGCAACCAAGCTTCTAATATTGGTGGAGAGTTCAACTTCATGAATGTACTAAAACAATTTCAGTGTAAAACATACATGTGGCATTTTGAGCAGATAAGGTATATTACAGTTCAATTCTCTTTACTTACTCACACATCTGTTGTCATCTAGCAATATTCGGTCCCCTCTGCAGGAACAATTCACTCTCCCATTGGGAGTTAAAAGGCACAGGTCATGGCAACCTCCATTCAATAATGCACACGGAGAAAGTTCACCTGCAATGGAGAGTCTTTATGGGTAACATTTTATAGTGAATTCCTATTCTGTGTTAGATATACAGAAATAGTAAACTGTTAGACTGCCTCAATCTCTCCACAACATCTCATAAACAAGAAACATTCAGGAGTTTTGAAACCCTAAGTATTCCTAAAGATAAATATTTTAGAAAAATACGTAACATTAATCACTACATCTTTTTAAAAAATTTTATTTTATTTTATTTATTTCAGAATATTATGGGGGTACAAATGTTTTGGTTACACAGATTGCTTTTGTACTGCTTGAGTCAAAGTTGTGAGTGTGCCTATCACCCAGATAGTGTACATTGCACCTATTAGGTGTGATTTTATCCATTTCCCCCCACCCCTTCCCACCTGCATGATTTCCATTAAGTTTTACTTCCATCTGTGCACATGAGTACTGATCAATTAGTTCCAATTTAATAGTGAGTACAGGTGGCGTTTCCTTTTTCATTCGTGTGATACTTCACTTAGGAGAATGGTATCCAGTTCCATCCAGATTGTTGCAAAAGGTATTAACTTGGTTTTTTTGTTTGTTTGTTTGTTTGTTTGTTTGTTTTTATGGCTGAGTGGCACCCCATGGTATACATATACCACATTTTCATAATCCATTCATGAATTGATGGGCACTTGGGTTGATTCCATATCTTTTCAATTGTGAATCGTGCTGCAATAAACATTCTAGTGTTAAGTGTCTTTTTCATAAAATAACTTTTTTTCTTTGGGTAAATACCCAGTAGTGGGATTGCTGGATCGAATGGTAGGTTTAGTTTTAGTGCTTTGAGGAATCTCCATATTGCTTTCCACAGAGGTTGTACTAGTTTGCAGTCCCACCAACAGTGTCTAAGTATTCCTTTCTCCCCATATCCACACCAGCATCTATTGTCACCACATAATTTTAACATTCCCGTCAATGATGCCATAGCATCAAATGAACAAGTACTGCTAAAAACCATATCAATAATGCAAACTGCAATTTTGTAGATATTTCAGTGATTAAAAACTTTTCAAGACCAGATGCAAAGCTTATTTATCAAGTATCATTTTCATAGAAACTATTTGGCTTGAATGCTCAAAGATATGAGGAGTGAGAGTTGAATAGGATTTTTGAAACAAATAATTAAAAAGTAAATTATTTCTATTGTGGTACATTAAGCACTATAGAATTTGCTTTAATCATTTCAAATAATCTTTTTTCTTTAATTGCTTTTTCTTTTCTTTCCTTT
>VBSM01003200.1:8101123-8121389 GCA_008086735.1 Cheirogaleus medius | reverse complement strand
GAATAAGGATTCTTTTCCCCAGTGTATATTTTTGTCTGCTTTATCAAAGATTAGTTGGCTACATGAGGATGGTTTTATATCAGTGTTCTCAGTTCTGTTCCACTGGTCAATGTCCCTGTTCTTGTGCCAATCTCAAGCTGTTTTAATTACTATAGCCTTGTAGTATACTTTGAAGTCTGGTAAATTGATGTCTCCTATTTTGTTTTTATTGCCTAGGGTCTTCTCTGGTTCCATATGAAGTGTAAAATTATTTTTTCTATGTCTGTGAAAAATGATGTTGGTATTTTAATAGGAATTCATTGACTCTGTAGGTCACTTTGGGTAGTATAGACTTTTTAACAATGTTGATTCTTCCGACCCATGAGCATGGTATATTCTTCCACCTGTTTACATCCTCTGCTATTTCCTTCTTCAGTGTTTCATAGTTCTCCCTGTAGAGGTCTGTTACCTCCTTAGTTAAATATATTCCTAGGTACTTTATTTTCTTTGTTGCTATTTTGAAGGGAATTGAGTCTTTGATTTGGTTCTCACTTTTACTATTGTTGGCGTATATGAATGCCTCTGATTTCTGTGTATTGATTTTGTAACCTGAGACTTTACCAAATTCATTTATCAATTCAAAGAGTCTCCTTGAATTGATAAAGTAATTATTTTTATTTAAAAATCAAATTAAGTTTTTTTTCCTACTTGTGACTTACCTCTTGGGTACATTGAACACTATCCTGGTGACAGGCACAGTAAAAGCTCTGACTCTGGCATTTTCCAATGTATCCATGTAATAAAAACATTTATACTCCCTTAATATTTTGAAATAAAAATAATAATCAAATTAAGAAAATTAAATTGAAATATTTTTGTTGAAATAAATATACCAATTTGATTTTTTTGGCCTCAGTATTAACATTCTGAGCAGAAACATCACTAGGTGAGTTTACCCTGTAATCAGAAAAAAATAAATTTTATTCCTTACTCTTAGAGGACCCAAACTTTAAGATTTATACCTGTTTTAAATTTCAAAAAATATTTTTTTTAAATCAGTGTAAATAGGAGCAGATTCCTTGCTAGAAGAATGTAAAATGATAACTTCTCTTTTGTGCCATCTAAAAAGATTGTCCTGGGGAAGGGAAAGACAGATAAGCAAATAGGAGGAGGAATGGGAAAGAAGGACTTCGCAGAGGGGATACATGGTGCAAAAGCCTAGATCAAGAGGGATTATGAAATTCTAGGAAACTAAATAAGGTCTAAGTGACTATGACTGTCATTCAGACATCAGAGGAGAAGATCCCAAGATGGTCCTGGTGAGGAAGGTGGGAAGGGCTAACACACAGGATAATCCTTCCTCTAGGCCATGGTTGTGAGTCTCAGTTTTGTTCTGAAGGTAATGGTCAGCAATTAACATTTTTTAAGTAGGTTAATGTCATTATTGATTTGTAGCTTTAAAGATTATTCTGGCGCTGGGGTAAAGACTAGATTAGATAAGAACAAAAGGAGTTTCCTGAAAATCAGTCAAGTTCAACAGCATTTGTCCAAAGGACAATCTTTTGAAATTGTGGGCAAGAGAGAAATGTGAAGGAGAACCCAATTATGAGAACAGTATTTACAAATAAAGACCCCTACATCATGCCACACAAGCATTTATTTTTAGTACATTTTATTTTTTCATAAAATTGCTAATGCCAAAGTTTTTATTAAAATAAATAAATAATAATAATAATAAAAGACTCCTACAATTTGATCCAGCAATCCCATCACTGAGTATCTATCCAAAGGAAGTCATTTTATAAAAAAGGACACCTGCACACAAATGTTTATAACAGCACAATTCATGATTGCAAAGATATGGAATCAACCTAAGTGCCAATCAACTAATGAGAGTATAAAGAAAATGTTGTATACATAGAGGGAGAGACCAAGATGGCTGACTAGAGACATTACTTGTCCGATCGTCCCAGGGGGAAGGTAGAATAGCAGATTGAGAAGAGGGGAGATGAGCTACAGCTCAGATGTGGATCGCAGAGAATGATGACAGAGATGGCTGGGGACCCCATAGAGAAAAAACTGTGAGACTGAGAAGGAAGAAGATAAAGAGGAGAAAATATTGGTGAGAATCAAATCCAGAGAGTCTCAGAGCCCAGTGAAAGGGGTAAGGGAGGATTACCCTCCCCGTCCTACACAACTTGGGTTAACAGTGGGCCACTAAGTTTATGGAAGGGTTTTCCACCCTTCACAAACCGGGACATGGCAGCAGGTAAGGAATGGTGGGGTGGACTAGCGAGCCCCAGGAGCTTGGGCAGTCTGTGAGGGGCTCCCCCTGGGAGAGTGCCATGAAAGGCCAGAGTGCTGGCTTTCTTTCCTCCAGACACTTCTTCTCCATCAGCTCCCCTAATTACTGCAACCAAGAAAGCAGTTTGAGCTTGGGCTGAGCTCTGGCTGACCAGAAGCTGTGGCCCCTCCCCAACACATTACAACTGTGAGAGTAGTTTGAACTCCCTGCCCATCAGCATTTCACTGGGTCGTGCACTGGTGACTCAGATAAGCAAGCATCATCGTGGTGCCCCTGGAACACAAGAAGGGTGACGGGGGATGCAGGGGAGAAGTCTGGGAGCTGGACTTGGGTGGCAAAGAAGCCCATATGGACACATCTGATGGGAGAATGTGGAGGAGTACTGAGGTACGGGGATCTGGGAGCGTGCCCATCCCCTCTGCTGGAGATAAGGATAAAGGTGTGGCATTCACTATTAAATTGGAACTTATTGATCAGCACTAAAGTGCACAAATAGAAGTAAAACTCAGCAGAAATTAAGCGAGTGGGAGGGGAAGGGATGGGTAAAATCATACCTAACGGGTACAATGTACACTATCTCTGTGATGGGCACACTTATAACTTTGACTCAAGCAGTACAAAAGCAATCCATGTAACCCAAACATCTGTACCCCTGTAATAGTCTGAAATTTAAAAAAAGAAAGAAAATGTGGTATATATAATATATATACATCATAGAGTACTACTCAGCCATAAAAAGGAATGAAATAATGCTTTTGCAGCAACTTGGATGGAACTGGTGACAATTATCCTAAGTGAAGTACTCAGAAATGGTAAAACAAATACCACATGTTCTCACTTATAAATCGGAGGTGCACGAGTGACATATATAGTCATAAAGTGGTGTAAAGGACATTGAAAACTAAGAAGGGGGAGGATGACAAGGGGTGGATGGATAAAAATCTACCTATTGGGTTAATGTGCCCTATTTTAGTGACAAGTACACTGAAAGCCCTGATTTCAGCCTTATACAATTCATCCATGTAAAAAAAACCACAAAAAACAAAAAACACTGTGCCCCCTAAATCTATTCAATTTTTTTAAAGTAAAAAAAAGACACCTTAATTTACTTTTTATCAGAAATCATAAGGGTTTTTATTTATTCATTTATCTTTTCACCATTCCCTAATCATCAATAACAGCTACCATTTCATCAATGCTTATAATGTACAAGATGTGTATGTATTACGTGGATAATTTAATTTTCACACAAACCATGTGGTAGCTACTACTCTAATTGACATTTTACTGAAGCTCGAAGATGTTATTTTCAGGTCACACATTTACTAAATAATCTGAGTATTTCAAACTCAAAGTGCTCAATATGTGAATTAATTTTTAATATATGGATTTTTGCCTTGGTATTAAGGACTAGAGAAAATCTCTTTTGATTTATTAGCAGATATATATGTGCTGTCTTTATAACTAAATCTATGCTCCTTCAAGTTAGGGACTATAGTAATGTCTTTGATTTCCCCAGTATCACAGTTAGACTAACAACGAATACACTCAGTAAACATTGTTGAATGACTAAGAATGAAAATTTTAAGTTAGATATAAATAAAAACAGTTGTTATTATGGATAGTTAGTCTTATGAAAATGAACTTTTTCTGTGTTTTTGCTAAACAACATTATAGCTACTTTCATTAATTTTAACTCTAATTGAATCTAGTAGTTTACTTTTGTACTTCTGCCGACACAGAGAAAAGGGGAGAAAACCAACATTAAACTCAGTCTACAATTATGCATGTTGCTTTTTTAGGGTACAATATATTGCACTAGGGATTAAGCTAACTTGAGGCATCTCATTTTTGGTTAAAGTTCCATGTAGAACAGAGAAGTGAAATACATTATATTGTACATTCCAATCTCCATGTTAAAACACTTTTGTCAAAAGTTTGCAAATTCTGCATCTTGCACACCTAGTCAGCATCTTTATTTATAATGCAGAAGGTTTGTCATCATAAATTGCAGTCTTTCATGTTGTATGGTAATGCACCATTATGGCATAATTTCAAGGTACTTTTTATCTTGAGCCAACAAATAGTTCATGCTTTAAAATAATAATTCATGTTCATTCATAAAATGCATTTCATGACACAGTTAATCTCATGTGTCCTCATAGACATTAAATCGGTTCTTTGGAGATACCATAGACTTGAAACATGTGTCAAGAATTCATAGTCACTAGTCATGCCTTTTGCATCTTGGAACCCATACCTTATTAGTGCAAGCACTTGAACCAATCAACGAATACAAGAATATTCAGTTTTGTAAGCCAGACAACATATTTCCAACACCCAGATGGTAAATGTTAAACCAAATGCTTTTAAAACCAGGCAATTGGGAGGCTTCCCAAACACCCCAGCGAATTGCCTCACTGGCAAGATCATAAATGATCATTATTACAAATGACAACTTGGTCCCTGCCATGGCTGGGCATGACAGAATGTTACAGAATTCAAAGAAATTACTGCAGTTGCTTTAGCCTGGGAAATAATGGTAATGTGCTAAATTGGTAAGTTAAAATTGAGAAATATTTAATGTAAGAGAAAGGATGACTATATTTAGTTTACCTGAGGAAGTCTGAAAAACAAATACAAGATGACTAAATGCTATTAATTTCTAACCAAATTTGAAAATAAGAAGATTCAAAGCAATCATCTAAAAGACTTCTCAAATGTGTTTACTGTGCTCTTAAAAGGGGAAACACACACACACACAGAGGCAATAAAGTTCCTTAACATTGAATCTTTTGTTAGTCCTACCCAGAAACTCTTCTAACAGTAAAGTCACTCTCTAGATAACTTGTCTTCAAATAGAAAACATGATTGCCAATTTTATGTTACTCTAAGCTTCTCACTAAACTACCAAATATTTATATCAGTTAAGCTTGAAGCAGGAAACAGCTGGCATGCTCAAATAAGGATAATTTGTAGAGGGCTTAATCAAGGCACTCTTGACAAAGGTTTTTGGCAGGGCATAGGAAAACCATAAGAGACAATGGACAACCTTTGAGCTGTTACCATCCTTAGGGCTGAAAGGACACTGGGATGGAGTGATTTTCAGAACTCAGAAGAGAACCATCCTGAGAGGAGTTACTAGCCTTTGTTAGAGAGGTAGTCCCTTCAGAGACGGAGATTAGAGAATTAATTCCTTTGACTTTACAAAAGTTACTTCCGTTTTCTCTATTTACCTAACTCAACCCGGAAGTCAGAGGGCAAGGGAGCCAGTTTACACATAGTAAGCCTCCTGGGGAAAGAGCATGGATGGAGGAGGGTGGAGAAAAGATCTGGAATATATGCCAGAGAGAAGTAGTTGAAAGATCCTTTTTATGAGACTCATTATTTTTCCCTGGACAATGCTTTTGGCTTCTTGGGACTCAATCCCTTAATCTGTAAAATGAGATAGTTCAAGGCTCTGCTCCCTTTGCAAGGAAAGAGAAAGGGTAAAAAACTCCCCTTAAGTCACACAGAGGAGCAATGAAATGAAATCTAAACTGTGAGATTCCTACAATGTTATAATCACTCTTAAATAAAATTTGGGTAAGTTTCCCATGTTTTTATTTTTTTATCTTAGTATGTGATTATAGTTATCAAAGCTGTAACTTACCCCAAATTCTGAATTATGTACCTTTAGACAATTTAGAATTCATAAGATGATTTGTATCAATAAAGAGTAGATTTTTTTAAAAAGAATATAATTTTTTTTTTAGTGAGTTTTCTCTGCTTTAAGTTTCTTCCAAACACATTCATGTGGGGATTCAATTCAAGAGTGACTTCTTTGGGAATCCTTTCCCAGCTGCCAAGGTAAAAGGGCTTCTTCCTTTGCACATCCAGAACAGTTTTTACAAAAATGCATTATAACAATCATCAGAGGATGATTTTAAAGTAACTCCTTTTAAAGTAACTATCTGTGGACTTCTAAGTCAGCTTGTACTTTATTTACTTAGGTACATAAAGATAAAATCTTTTCTTTGTAAAATAGTATTACCAACATTTGTGTTTTACTGAAGAACTATAGACATATTCTTTTTGGGATCATACTCATATCTTTGATAAATATTTCAATGATGTCACCCTCTGGATCATTACCTAAATACAACTCTCCTGGATTTTTAATATGTTAGTAGAAAAAGTGAAGAGGTAGGGAAAGGGGTGTATATTAAATTAAAAACTCATCCATACCATACTGAAATGCCAGTCCTAATCTTTCAAATTTAGATTAAAAATCAAATATTATTTTTATGCTAGATTGTAAGAAGTTAAAAACTGCCCTGCACTAATAGATATGTATGAATACGTGTTTTTCAGTGTGTGTATGTATGTGTGAATAACAAGGAAAAGCCAGAAACAAATTAATTTGTTTGGAATTTTTCCAAACTCATTCCATGAGCCTAGATTACCTTGTTACAAAAACCAGATAAGGACACACACACAAAAAGAACCATAGGCAAATATCCGTGATGAACACAGATACAAAAAACCTCAACAAAATACTAGCAAACTAGATCCAATAAGCAGTATATTAAAAACATTATTCACTGTGATCAAGTTGGATTTATCCCAAGGAAGGTCACATGTATATAAATCAATAAATATGATACATTACCTCAACAGAATGAAGGACAGAAACCGTATGATAAACTCAATAGACAGAAAAAGTATTCGATAAAATTCAATATCCTTTCATTATAAATTAGGTATAAAAGTAATGTAGCTCAACACAATAGAGGCCATATGACAAACCCGTAGCTAACATCATACTGGACACGGACAAGCTAAAAGTATTTTCTTCTAAGAAGTGGAATAAGACAAAGATACACACTTTCAGCACTCTTACTCAACATAGTATCGGAAGTCCTTGCCAGAACAATTAGGCAATAGAATGAAATAAAAGGCCTGAAACTGGAAAGAAAAAGTCAAATTGTTCTTGCAGAAGACATAATCTTCTGTACAGAAAACCCTAACAGTTCCATGAAAATACTCTTGTAACAGGATACAAAATCAATCACACACCAACAACAAACTAGCTGAAAAAGAAATCAAGAAAGTAATTTGATTTATGATAGCCTCAAAAATAAATAAATAAGCAAACAGACCTATGAATAAATTTGACCAAAGAAGTGAAAGATCTCCACAAGAAAAACTATAAAACACTGATGTAAGAAATTTAAAAGAACACTGAGACAGGAAAAGTCATCCCATATATAGGGATTAGCTGAAATTAATAATGTGAAAATGACCACAGTACCAAAAATGATCTACAGATTCAATACAATCCCTGTTAAAATACCAATGACATTCTAACAGAAATAGAATGAACAATCCTAAGACTTATACAGAACCATGGAATAAACAAGCTTAAAATTCACATGGAAAAATCCTAAAATTCATATGGAAGACCACAAGTAACCAAAGTAATCCTGAACAAAAAGAACAAAGACAAAGGCATCACACTATTTGACTTCAAAATATACTACAAAACTCTAATAACCAAAACAACATGGTTCTGGTCTAAAAGCAAATACACAGAAAGGTGAAAAAGAATAGAGAACTCAGAAATAAATTCACATATTCACAGCCAACTGATTTTTAAGAAAGGCTTCAAGAACATTCATTGTGGAATGGACAGTATCTTCAATAAGTAATGCTGGAAAAACTGGATCCATACGTAGAAGAATAAAACTAGAACCCTCTCTCTCACCATATACAAAAATCAATTCAAAAATGATTAAAGACTTAAATGTAAAACTCAAACTAAAAAACTACTTAGGAAAACATCGTTGAAATGCTTCAAGATATTGGTCTAGGAGAAGATTTTATGGATAAAACCTCAAAAGCAGAGGCAAGATAAGCAAAATAGACAAATGGATTTATATCAATCTAAAAGGCTTCTGCACAGAAAAGGAAACAATCAACAGAGTGAAGAGACAATCTGCAGAATGGGAGAGAATATCTGTAAACTATTCATCTGACAAGGAGCTAATATCCAGAATTTACAAGGAACCCAACTCAACAGGAAAAAAAAACAAAATTCAGTTAATTAATTGGCAAATGAGCTGAATAGACATCTCTCAAAAGAAGACATAAAAATGGCCATCAGGTATAACATATAAAAAATGATGAAAATCACTAATCAACAGGGAAATGCAAATCAAAACAATCATGAAATATCCTCTTGCCCAGTTAGAATGGTTCTAATCAAAAAGACAAAACATAACAAATGCTGCTAAGGAAGTGTAGAAAGGGGAATTCTTTTTATTTTTCTTTTTTTTTTTTTTAAGAGAGGGGATCGTCTTCTCTCACCCAGGATGGAATGCAGTGGCATGATTATACTTTATTGAAGTCTCAAACTCCTGGGCTCAAGTGATCCTCTTGCCTCAGCCTCCTGAGTAGCTGGGATACAGGAGTGCATCACCACATCCAACTAATTATTATTATTATTATTTTTTTTTTTTTAGGAGTGAGATCTCATGATGTTTCCTTGGCTGGTCTGGAACACCTGGCCTTAAGTGATCCTCCTACCTCAGCCTCCCAAAGTTCTGGCATTACAGGCATGAGCCACTGTGCCCACCCTGGAAAAGGGAACACTTACACACTGTTGGTTGGAATGTAAATTAGCATAGCCATTATGGAAAATAATATAGAGGTTCCTCAAAAAAATAAAAATAGAACTACCATATGACCCAGCAATCCCATTATTGGGTGTATAGCCAAAGGAAAGAAATCAGTATGCTGAAGAGATGCCTACACTCCCTGGTTTACTGCAGCATTATTTATAATAGATGAGATATGGAATCAACCTAAGTGTCCATCAGCAGATGAGTGGGTAAGAAAAATGTGATATAATTATACAATGGAATACTATTCAGCTATAAAAAAGAATGAAATCTTGTCATTCATGGCAATATGGATAAGCTTACAGGACATTATTTTAAGTGAAATAAACCAGACACAGAAAGATAAATATTGCATGTTCTCACTCACATGTGGAAGTTAAAAACATTGATTGCATAGCAATAGAGAATTGAGTAGTGGTTACTAGAAGCTGGCTAGGGTGGAGGAGGTGAGATAGTGAGAGGTTGGTTGATGAATACAAAATTACAGCTAGATAAGACGAATAAGTTCTAGTGTTCTATAGCACTGTAGGGTGACTATAATTAACAATTTATTTTATGTTGCCAAATAGCTAGAAAAGTGGATTTTGTATGCTTCTAACACAAAGAAATAATAAATGTTAGAGGAAATGGATATGCTAATTACCCTGATTTGATCATAACACATCATATACATGTATCAAAATATCACTCTGTATACCATAAATATGTGCAATTATTATGAATCAAAATAGCAATAAAAGCAAAATGTAGCAAATAAACTTTAAGTTAAAGTGATCAGTCTTAGTGTCTTCATTAAAAGAATTATTTCTCAGTGTTTATGACCCTCAACAGACAATGGAATATTTTTTATGAGATCAAAGTATTTAAGAATTTTCAAATCTCTTGCAAAACAAGAAGCATGACAACTGATTACCCAAAATTTATAAATAAAATGAAATTATCCTTGAGTGATATTTGTTTAAATATTTAAGTAACAGTGATGGAATCCACTGAGTTCTTATTCTATTCCAGGTGGACTATTTTAGATTTGATGGTCATTCATAGAAAACAAAGGTAGAGAATTAGAGTCAGTCCTCCAATCCTGGCAAAGGTAACTTTAAGTAAACAAAATTAACAAAATCTACATGAAACCATTAAATCAACTATTTCCAAGTCATCGTGTTTTTGTAAGGCCCTCTTAATAACCAGTTTCTGCTACTGAAATAATTACCCAGTTCACTAGTTCTCACTCCCATGATTTTTCAAGTAGGCATTCTAACCCAGAGGCTGTTGGGCTAACAATTCTTACACTTGGAACTATTTTGCTCAAGGACAGATTAGAGCAAAAATAATTAATTAAGCTGTACATTTTAAATAGCTTTACTACTAATGCCTCTATGGCCTATAAATGAGATCTTTTATAATAGAAAAAAAAGTAAGGATAAAGGGAATGATTTCCATTTTTGCAGTTAATTTAAAATGTAATGCTTTACTTTCTGTACTTGTTAATATACATTTATCTAAATTCAAACTCTGACACTTTGAATCTACTTTCCTGTAAGTGATTCAATTAAGGATTTAAAAAATATCTAACATTCACATATTCCATAAAATGCCATGCTTTGCTCTAATTTAACATTGCCACAAGTCATTATTTTTTTTATTTTAGCATCATTCCCCATGCACTTTAAGCTATTTAATAAAATGTGTATTCAAGATAAATGTCTGGAGAGGCAACAGTACTACATACCCTCAAAGTGCTCTTGCACTTTGGTTTGTGATTTAAACCTAGTTGCCTATTTCCCTGTGCTAGCAGCAGCATTTTGACCATTTTATTCAATATGCATAAGTAGTATGAACACCTGCACAAAGTTCTATTCCTTCATTTGCTCAGAAAAAAAAATACCGATAACTTAGTAATAAGAGGGTGTCAGTGAATTATGAATAACTTCTGTGTAAATGAAGGCAATATAATCAGCTCCCTTGTACTAGGCAGGTATTATGATTTTCCACAAGGATTCATTTTAGTTAATTTAAGTTGAATCATTAAGCATTACAATTTGGCAGCTGCCAGAAAGATGACAAAAAATATGCAGTTACAATTGTTCAAGGACATGTTCTGAACTATTCAGTACATAGATCACCTCTTGGCATTCCTTGAGTCATGATAGATAATAAAACTTTCTCCCTTTAACTGAATTTGGATAACTAACTGGTGACTTTAGTATCACCCAAATGTTAATGCCAATTTTAGCTCATGTTGAAAAAAAATCATTTAAAAAAGCAGTATTTCTCAATGAATACATTTTGAGGCATTAGATAAAATATACCCTTAAAAAGGAAAACATTCAATATTCACAGAAAATTATTTGGTGGTGGCTTGCCCTAGCACGTAAATAAAATAGATGTTTCTCTAACTATTTCTGGCAAATTATTATACTGTTAGTTTCTAACTTAACCTTCAGCTTTTCATCTTATCCCAGATGCTTAGCTATGAATGGACAAATCATAGTGTGGAGGGCATTGGGGATGGGAGAAGAATTAGCTCTACGACTATGAGTAAATTATGAACCTCTGAAATGGGAGAAAGTTAACCTGGATAATCTTTAAGAGCCCTTCTAGCTCAAACAGATATATTTTCCAAACTAAATGCTAACTCCCTATAGGCATTAATAAATAAGGTCTTATGATGTCTTTCTAATTTTGTAGCCATGAGCAGTCCATATAGACATGATTAACTTAAATAAATCAGTGAATATGTGTTCCTATTATGTTGTATTTTTGATTCATGTAAAGTATGTTTTCTGATAGATGCCATAACTTCTCACATTGAAGTTCATTTTATTTTTAGTTCCATATTTTTTATATTTGGTTACTTTCAACATTCTGTGTGAATTTCAAGAAGAAAGGAAGGAAAGCAGCAAAGGAATAGAGTTTTCGCCCAGAGAAAATGCTAAAAAGAATCAAAGTGAAGTTTCAGCCAAGGAGGAAGGGGACATTAGGGAAAGCATCACAAGAATGAACTAGGCTTGATCTTGGTACTCTTGATCTTTTGAACTGCAGTCCCTGAGCTAAACCAAGAGTACATGTAAACTTCTGATAAGTCTCCACATTTCTGATGCTGAAGATGACCCAGGGCAATGCTTCCATCATATTATAATTCAGGATTTAAAAGCCATTGGTCCATGTTTGTGGTCACTCAAGTACTTGTGATACCAGCTCTAGCTCAGATGATTGGGGCACAACTCCCAATTCTGCACTTTGCTCCCCAAAACAATCTCACTGTAATTTTTGCAGAGAATATGTGGACTCCTAAACCTTTCTTTCCTATTCCTTTTGAGAAAGCTTTTACTTCCTTTGGAAGATGTGAGTCAGAGAGAGAGAAAAAAAAAGCCATCTAAGGCAATTGCTATTAATAGTAATATGAGCCAACCAAAAAATGCTAACAGAAAAAGAAAATGTTCATTTCTAGACCGTGGTTACTGAGACCTGGATGAGTGTGGGTTCACAGAATTTACCCGTGCCACCAAAAGATACAAGACAGAACTCAACCATTTTTGAGGTTGGATGTTCAGGACAATTTTTTTCCCCACCATTTATATTCTAAGATCAGCTTTTAAGAGCATCCATTCTCCACAAAATAAACCCTTCCCACTTCCTGCCTCAAAATTCCCCAAGGAAGAGTTAGCTAACACTTACAATCATATCACACCAGTCTCAATTATTGTTTAATGCAATTGTTTGTGTCTTTTTTCCTTATAATATTATTACCCTAAAAGGAGTCTATACCTAGGGAACTGATAGTGGTTTTTACCCAGGTCAGCATTGGCTAGACCTTCCTCTAATGGTTGATATTATTTACTCAACTCGTTCCTTTGTTTCCAAAAATAAACTCATTGAAGTTTATCTCTCCTTTGTTATAAGGTTTCTAGTAATGTTTGTTTACTTCTTCTAGTCTAGGTATATTTCCCAAGTTTTTAAATATATAGTATTTTATTTCTTTTAATTAAACTTATTGCTTTTTTTCCAATGTAAGAGTTTTCTGTTTTGAATAATATACCATTGCTACTAGTATTGAATGGACAAAAGATGTTGAAGACAAATGAAAGCTATGTCACACAAGTTCAGTCCATGGTCATTGCACCCACCTTGTTACCAAAAAAGATTTGCCACTGGAAGATACAGAGGTCTGTTGAGAAATCAACTTTGAAAAGTAAGCATAGTACAATTCTCTAAGAAACTGGATACTTTTAGCATTATCTATCTATCTAAACTCTTTGAATTAGTTTGCATTTCCAGTACTGTCTCTCAAGGTAAAAGCCCAATAATGTCACAGTTTTATAACATTTTTATAATGACATATTTTTATTTGTATTATACAATTTTATCCACTACAGACTTTAGGATTTGATAAGTCCATGTTTACTTAATTAATTGAATTGCTAATTTTTAAGATTTGATTCAAATCACTTCTTAGGCTTCAAATTTAAATCATATATTATTATAATAATACAGGAGAAATAAGTATACAGTTGAATATAATTATGTCAATTTTAGATGTCTTAATAGAAAAAATATGATTTAACTATTTTAAAGATGATTTTTATAACTTTTTTCTAAAGTTTCACTCAAAATAAATAATGCTTAATAGTTTAGTAATTTAAAATATTTCATCATCAACAAAAATAAATGACTATATTAAACTTTTTAATAAAAAATGGAAAGTCATATCAGCTTAAATGTTCATATGAACATTTCTAACCTCTTATTTGGTCTTTGAAAATTATCAATGAATATAATAATTTTAATCAGTAAACAAATAGACAAGTTTTAGGTACCAAATTGTTACAGAAAAAAACAAGTGGGCAGATTCTAATTATGTGATTTAGATTGTTCTTTTCTCCAAGAAGCCTAGTCTATCAAAGCTAAGATTCTTATAATTTTTTTTCACTTTCATTCTCACCTACAACACAACTCTTTAGGTGAGGGTGGATGAGTGTGACCTCTTTTAATGAAACCAAAACATTGATGCTTTTCAGTTAAGGTAGCACCACGTGAGATACTGTGGAGGAATAGCAAAGGAAAGGAGTGTTAAATAAGAATATAAACTCTCATACTGCTCTCTTCTTTCACTCTCCCTCCAGCCACCATGGCTTCTTCCAGGAATCATAATCCCCACTCAAGGTCTTTGCATTTGCAGTACTCTGTGCCTCGAATGCCCTTCTACCAAAGGCCCATTTGGTCAGCTAACTCTCCCACTTCCTTCAGCGTCAGTCATCCTCTCATTGACGTCTTTCCTAATCACTCTCTCAAAAATATCAATCCCTTTGTCTTGATTTTTTTCTAAGTATATATTACTACCCAAGTTACCATTTGTTTACTTAATTATCTTGTTTGATATCTGTCTTCACCACTATAATATAATCTCCCATGAGATTAGGAATTTATTTATTTATTTTTATTTCAGAATATTATGGGGGTACAAACGCTGTGGTTATATATATGGCCTTTGCACCACCCAAGGGAAGTAACCCACCACCAACTATGAAGCATTCCATCAACTCTCATCACATTGCTGCTAGTCTAGATTTGGGAGACCAATATTCTCATTGTTATTCTGGGTATTGACCTGGTTGTGGGTATTAATAAAAAACTCTTTCTTAACAAAGTTTCTTGTGTTTCTGCAGTATTAATATAGAGAAAGTACATAACTTGGCAAATTCGGGAATATCTTAGACCCTCCACAATTTTTAACAAACCAGAAATGAAATCTGGAAATATTAAATATTGGTGAGGAACAAAAAAAAATTCTTGTGATCAAATAACATCAGGCATTCCACATAGCTCCCCAGATAGATACAAATGACTGCATACATCATTATAAGGCCTTGTGTTTCCAACTTCAGAGCTGCCCTCAAAAGGCATGATGAAGCACAATTTTACTATGAAAGAGAAAGTTGATTTACACCTCAGCATAAATCCTAAGTTTGAAAAAATGATTAGACTCATGATAGAATAAACGTTTTCCTTTCTAAAGTAGGGGTATAACAGCCTATTAGGTAATTACTTGGACTTTAAATGTCTGTAATTCCAATTTCCATGATGGCTCATAATAACTCAGAGAAAGAATGAGGAAATGCAGATGAAGTCTGTGATTATGTATTTATACAGCCAAAAAAAAATGAAAAAGAAAAACTACAGTCTGAATTCAAAAAACCTAATTCATATGACTTAATGGTTTTTTCAATCTTTTTTAAACAGTCCTTTGGGAGGGACTAGAAGCAAAGAAGAGCACAGGGACTTCTCCATTTAAAAGCTATTACTAGAACAGTCTATGGGGAGGGCTGCACCAGAAATATCTGCCTGTATTTGTCAATTTGTTTTCTTTCTTACTTTCCAAACTAAGCACTTGAAAATGAGGAAAGAGAAATAAAATATTGTGAAGCCCAGCTGTCTATGGGACACATGTTTATGTCAGTCATCGCACATATGATGTATTGCAGCAATAAATCAAAAGAACTGCACTAGTTGTGCAATTTATTACGGCAATATATCAACAGGGTGAGGCCTCCGGGAGTGTGAGTTACAGACATGAACCTTGCATCGTTGCTTTTATTTACTTTCTCTATTTACGTTTGATATAAGAAGACAGGGTGGGAGGACCTGATGTCAGAATTGAAGGTTTCTTTTGCATGATTGCCAAATGGCTTTAGACATTTTAACCAAGGTGATGTTATTAAAAATTTTAACCTTTAATTAACTATTTTTGTTAAAATAAATTAAAAGCAATAAAGTCTGAAATATAATTATGCCTTAAATATTTATAATAATAATCAGTTTATTCACTGAGGCATTATCTTTTTACTTCTTCATATTTTCCCAAAATAATAATGATAATATACTTGAACTATATTAACATGAAGGAATTACATACCTTTTTTAATTCTTCAATTTTTATTTTCCTAATTTAATATTGTAACAGAGATACCGTGTTTCCCAGAAAATAAGACCTTCCCATAAAATAAGCCCTAGCAGGATTTCTAAGCATTTGTGCAATATAAGCCCTACCCCGAAAATAAGACCTAGTGATGGGCGTGGCTATGCAGCGTATCTGCACAACCCATGCATTTCGTTGCGGAGTGGTAAAGAAGATGAGCAGCCCTTCTCATCTGCCCCATCATGACAGCTACTATCCCAGAGGTGACTGGAAAGGTGCGGGTAGCCCCATCAACAAGGTCGACTCCCTCTGTCAGGTCCTGGCCATCCTGTGCGTGCTGCAAGCTGAGGCTTTGAGGGGAAAATAACACATCCCCTGAAAATAAGCCCTAGGGTGTCTTCTTGAGGAAAAATAATTACAAGACCCTGTCTTATCTTCGGGGAAACATGGTAGTTCTGAGGAGTAGATAGGTCTTTCTTGAGTAAATCACTTATTAACACTTTAGTCTTCAAAGTTCAAGAATTTTTATTATCATTGTAACATGTCACTATTAATATTTTCCTATGATATATTTATTATTGATTATAGATAATTAAGCCTTTCTTCCTTTTATTCAGTAAGCATTGAGGTAGATAAAAATTACTTTATTGACTAAATCTGATTCATCACAGAGCTAGACATGTATGATGACATAAGAGCTTTTGTAACCAAACCCTGTTTTCCAAGGCTATTCCCTAACTCCCTCACACCACTCATATCACTATTTGGCGCCAGAGTTTTAACAATTTTAATATATTTAAAATAATCATTTGCCATATAATGTGTGAAGACTGACTCACTATTTGTATTAAATATTATAGATATCTATAGTTCAGGAAAACATTTTGTATGAATAGTTAATAACATTTACACCTTTGATACTAAAGGTATGGGAACTTCTTAGGAATATATAATCTCTGTCTACACACCACACTTTTGGAAGAAAGATCTGCATTTTAACAAGATCCTTAATTGATTCATATGCACATTAAGGTTTGAGAAGCACTCATTTGTTAAGTAACACATTCTCCCAGTCTTAGGTCTATGTAGTTTATCTTCAGGTCTAAGGACAAGATCAACACATTTAAAAAGTGCTAATGTTTTCCTAATGACAAAACTGTTTGGGGGGAAAAGGTGTCAAATATGCAAGGATATTCATTTTTGGAAAGATCACAGACTTGTAAGATGATATGTTACATTTGAAAGAACTTGGGCCTTTATGTTGTAAAAATGTGGCTTCATTTCTGACTTTGCCAGTCACCCCACTAAATAACCTCAAGTTAGCTAAGCTTCAGCATAATAACAACAGTTACTTTGGTGATAATTATATTAAATGCAGAATAAAACAGGCATCCACTAAATAGTAGCTATTATTAAAAACCTTTTATGATACAGCTCAAATACAGGAGGGCATTGTTAAATCTGTACATGTTTGGAGGAGCAGAGTAAAGCCTGTATAGCACTGTCCCTGGTCCTGAACGAGCAGTCCCTGTTCAGGCAATATTTCCCTATCTGTAGCCACTTGAATACTGTTATATTAAATATGCCTTACAGGACACCTTAGATCCCCTCAGGCACCAGTGGTTCTAGAACTCATGGCCACTTTTTTTCTTTTTTCCACAGTTGATGTGAGGACCAACATCATGTAAGCACAGTGCCCTCACTTGTGCTTGTGTCTGCCTGGAGGCTCTTACCTCTCCCCAGGATGGCTTCCTTCCTGCCCCTGATTCTAAAAGGACCTGCTTCCACTATGTGCAACCTGAAAGCCTGCAAGGAATTAATGACCCATGGATCCAATCTTTGGCCAAAAGAAAAAGACCAACAGAAATATTTGTCTTCTTTACTCAATACTACTTCCTCATGGACCATCCTAAGGTGCAATAGTTTATATGGCCTTCCTGAAGATGGTCTCAGGGGATGAGGAGATCCATTGCATTTTATACTAAAAGATACCCAGCTCTGAATCACATCTCTTCATATATGCTCTACCTCTTTCTCAGCACATTCTGCTTTCACTTGCTATTTCTTCCTGGGATTGCATACTTAATAGAGAAGCAGAATAGGCTCTGTTTTTTTGTTTTTAACATATCTGAACTGAGATAAATATCTTCATATTTTTGATTATCTAAATAAAATTTCTACTATCATTTATTTTGAATTGTTCTTTAAATTGACTCATTACCATAAGTGGATATCCAGTATCAGAAGAAATAGAATGCAACTCTAAAAATATATACAATGAAATTGAAATTATGCTATCAAATTATAATTAAATATTAACACTATTGCCCACCAAATGTCAGTCTCAGTCCCCCTCCCCTTCATTCTCTTTTCCTCTCCTCCTCTTTTCTTTTTCTCCCTCTTTATTTCTTTCCCATTAAATGTTACTGGTGGGTTAAATCTACACTAGCAATAAATTTAAACTTTCTTTATGAGTCAATCAGAGGATTGAAAGAACATTAAGAATAGAATTTTTCATACTACATCATTAACTTTAAATTACTGCAGTTTCTGGACAATCTCTGATATCACTAATATGACTCCTGTATCTCGGGGAAAATGATATGGGCAGTATGAAATATCAAAATTATGGAGATTCTCATGAAAATTTCCCAGAAATCTTGAATCAGGTGAGAGAATATGGTTATGCCACCCATATTTCTACTCTACTAGTTTAGATCTGCCCAAACTGCCATTTTTTAAAAATGATACTCTTATTTACTACATATTTGATTACACCTTGAATAATTTCTCATTTGTGTTTCTAGTAGCCTATAATGATAAATACCAATTTTGACTATGCATAAAAATCAACAGGGAACTTTGAAAAATGAGACCCATGCCTTATCCATGAATTCTGATTTAGTTGTTCTTGGGTAGGGTTCAGGCATCACTATTACTATTACATAAAAGCTCCCTAGAAGATGTACATTCCATGTTAAGAAATTGTTCTACTTCTTCTGATATATCATTGAAAAATTAAGGCGAGTATGCTCTTTTTTTCTGCCCCAAGCAGTGATATACTGGGTGCTATGATGTGAATGTCTCCCAAAATGTATGTGAGTCAATGTGCTGGTATCAAGATGTGGAGCTTTTAGGGAGTAATAAAGTTATGAGAGCAGATCTCTCATAGATAGAACTAGGGTTCTTATAAAAGGACTTGAATGAGTTCATTCTTTTCTCCTTTTATGTCATGTGAGGAAAGAGTGTTCATCCCTTCTGTCATGTGAGAACACAGCAATAAAGCCCTGTCAATGAGGAATGGGGCCTTTGTCAGACACCAAACCTGCTGGTGCCTTGATCTTGGACTTCCCAGCCCCAGAACTGTGAGAAATAAATTTCTATGATTTATAAATTACCCAGTCTCAGGAATTTAGTTATAGCAGCACAAATGGACTAAGACACTGGATTATTTATTTTTTATTCTAATAATCAGCTCTTTAAAAATGTCCCTACAGGCTGGACACAGTGGCTCACGCCTGTAATCCTAGCACTCTGGGAGACCGAGACGGGTGGATCATTGGAGCTCAGGAGTTTGAGACCAGCCTGAGCAAGAGCGAGACCCTGTCTCTACTAAAAATAGAAAGAAATTAGCTGGACAACTAAAAATATATAGAAAAAATTAGCTGGGCGTGGTGGTGCATGCCTGTAGTCCCAGCTACTGAGGAGGCGGAGGCAGAGGATCACTTGAGCCCAGGAGATTGAGGTTGCTGTGAGTTAGGCTGACACCATGGCACTCTAGCTTGGGCAAGAGAGTGAGACTCTGTCTCAAAAAAAAACAAAAAAAAAAAAACAAAAGAGTGTCCTTATAATTCAGCAGGCCCAGAGGCAAATGGGCTGGCCACTTGATCAGGCTTAGCTTTTCTAGTTTGCCAAAGAAACTGTCAAGAGAGCAAACAGACAACCCATAGAATGGGAGAAAATTTTAGCAAGCTACACATCCAATAAAGGGCTGATAACTAGAATCTATTTAGAACTCAGGAAAATCAGCAAGGAAAAATCAAACAACCCTATTAAAAAGTGGGCAAAGGACATGAACAGAAAGTTTTCCAAAGAAGACAGAATAATGGCCAACACACATATGAAAAAATGCTCAACATCTCTAATCATCAGGGAAATGCAAATCAAAACTGCAATGAGATATCACTTATCTCCAGTAAGAATGGCCTTTATCAAAAAGTCCCCAAACAATAAATGTTGGCATGGATGTGGAGAGATAGAAACACTCCTACACTGCTGGTGGGACTGCAAACTAGTTCAGCCTCTGTGGAAAGCAATATGAAGATACCTTAAAGCGATACAAGTAGATTCATCATTTGATCCAGCAATCCCATTACTGGGCATCTACCCAAAAGAACAAAAGTC
>VBSM01003200.1:8039610-8093354 GCA_008086735.1 Cheirogaleus medius | reverse complement strand
GACAACCCACAGAATGGGAGAAAATTTTCACAAGCTACACATCCGACAAAGGGTCGATAACTAGAATCTATTTAGAACTCAGGAAAATCAGCAAAGAAAAATGATTTCTTGATTAATTTATGGAATAAAATAGCTGATTTTATTTTATTTTATTTTATTTTATTTTATTTTTAGTAGAGATGGGGTCTCGTTCTTTCTCAGGTTGGCCTCAAACTCCTGAGCTCAAACGATCCACCAGCCTCAGCCTCCCAGATTATCCTCCCAGATTAATCCTCCTAGGATTACAGGTGTGAGCCACCGTACCAGCTGATTTTAAAAGTAGAAAGGAAATATTTGCTGCCATAAAAATATAGACTATCTCATATCCTTGTGACTGTTTCAATAATTGATTAGATTTTTTTTAATGTTCTCTCTTATTCTTACTTAAAAGAGTTTATGACTTTAGTGTATTTATTTAGAAGTTAGATAATCCTTCATCTTTCTCATTCTAAAGATAAGTCTTAAGACTTAAAATTTCTGCCTGGGAATATACTCTGAAAACAACTTTGGACAAAGTTTCTAAAAGAATTTCAGAGGTAAGAAATGAGCAATTGCAATTTCTAGGAACATAAATATCTCCTTTGGAAGGGTTTGTGTCACTCAGGTAGCAGATACTTTCCAAGAAATGATTAACACTTATATGGTAACTGCAGGGAGAAAGGCTATAATCATGCTGTCTTAGTCCCTGTCAACATTAGTTATTGTTTCAGCTACTAGAAAAACAAACAGCAATGACAGATACAAAGCAGAAATAAAAATGAGACATAGTGAAATTATTTGTTTTATTTGTGTTGCCTTAAAACTAAATTTGCTAAGAGCATTCAGTGTTGTATCACTAAATAAAGAATGAGTTCCTCTATAAATATTCGGGTAGAACCATCACACAAGTTAATGTGGTGTTAATTTCAGAAAACCCAGCCAATTATTTCATTTTTATCAACCATCATACAAGTTAATGTAGTGTTAAAATCAGAAAAACTCAGCCAATTATTACATATTTACAAATACAAGTCAGATTTAAACCGTGTGTTTGTATTTTCTTGTGGCCACACCCTAAAATAAAATAGAATAATAAAACCTAACTCCAAGTTTGGTAGAAGGAATTAAATATATGAATGGACTTGTTAAACTTCAGGTAAGTAAAATAGGAAAAGAAACATGTATTCTTAAAAACACATTTTTGGAGGAAGGAGAAAAGCAAAATGGCCAAATGGAAACCTCCAGCAGTTGTCCCTCTACAAGAACACCAAATTCAACAACTATCCACACAAGCAAACATCTTCAGAAGAATAAAAAATCAGATACGTGATCATATTAGCTGGTTTTACCATAGAGGGAGCATTTAGACCAGCCTGGCCAGAGAGAAATCCTTTAGCCCAAAACCCAAGTTCCAGCTAGCCCCACCACTGGTTAACAAAAAGGAGCCTGAGACCTAGACTAAATTCATAAGGCCATCAAGCCATAAAGACTGCAGTCCTTACGGCATTCCTGCAGCTGTGCTTGCACAGGGTCAGTGGATGTGGGGCACATGTGACCCAGTGAGACACTTGCTGTGGCAGCCAAGCCAGTGCATGTGTCACACCCTTTCCCCAACTGCAGGCAGTGCAGTGCAGGGAGTCTTTTTCCACTTGGGGAAGGGAAAGGGGAAAGTTCAGAGGACTTTGTTTTACAACTTGGGTACCAGCTAAACCACAATTAAATAAAGTACCAAGTAGACTTCTGAAGACCCTGAGTCCAGGCCGTAGTTTCTGGAATGTACTTTTAGACCCACCATGGCCCAAAAGGAAACATGCTGCTCAGTTCTGCAGGGATTCACCACCCCCTAACTGAAGAGCCCTTGCACTCTGAATAAACATCAGAGGTAGCCAGACAATAGTCACTACAGGCTTTGGGTGAGACTGGGCTGTCTTCAGGTGTGACCAGGTGCTAGTGGCCATGAGGGAGTGCCCGTGTCACCTCCTTTCCCAACTTCAACAGCCCAGCACAGAGAGGGAGGGAAGCGAATGAGAGTCTTTGCCTGGCAATCCAGGGAATTCTCCCTTGTCTTACCCAAGTCCATCAAGATGGTACCACCAGGAGTCTACAAGAGTCACAGCATTACTGGGCTTGGGCCATCTTCAGTGCTGATATGGCTGCAGTTACCAAAGACTTAGACCACAACACTCAATTCCTTTGAATACCTGAGAATCCTTCTCAAGAAAGATGGATTCAAATAAGCCCAAATTGAAAAGATTAAAAGAAATACCTAACTCTTCAATGTCCAGACATTGATGTACATCCACAAGCATCAAGAACACCCAGGAAAACATGACCTCACCAAACAAACTAAATAAGGTATAAGTGACCAATTCTGGAGTGATGGAGATATGTGACCTATCAGACAGAAAATTCAAAATAGCTGTCCTGAAGCAGCTCAGTGAACTTCAAGACAATACAGAGAAAGAATTCAGAAGCCTATAAGAAAAATTTAACAAAGAGACTGAAATAACAAAAAGGAAGTCAAGCATAAATTCTGGAGCCTAAGAATTCAACTGACAAACTGAGAAATGTATCAGTCTCTCAACAGTAGAATTGACCAAGCAGAAGAAAGAATTTCTGAGCTTGAAGACAGGCTATTTGAAAATACATAATCAGAATAGAAAAAAGAATAAGTTAGAAAGAAGCATGTCTACAAATAGCCTCAAAGGGGAAATTCTAAGAGCTATTGACCTTAAAGAGAAAGTTGAGAAAGAGATTGGGGTAGAAATGTTATTCAAAGAAATAATAACAGAGAACATTTTAAACATATAGAAAGATATCAATATTCAAGTACAAGAAGGTCATAGAACACCAACCAGATATAACTCAAATAAGACTACCTCAAAGCATTTATAATCAAGGTACTGATAAAGAAAAGGTCCTAAAGGAAGTAAGAAAAAAGAAAATATAAAAGAGCTCCAATATATCTGGCAGTAGACTTCTTAGTGGAAACCTTAAGGCCAGGAGAAAATGGCAAGACATATTCAAATTGGTGAAGAAAATAAACTTAACTCTAGAATATTATATCCTGCAAAAATATCCTTCAAATTCGAAGGAGAAATAAAGATTTTCCCTGACAAACAAATGCTGAGAGTTTTCATCAGCACCAGACCTGTCTTATGAGAAATACTAAAAAGAGTTCTTCAGTCTGAAAGAAAATAATGGTAATGAACAATAAGAAATCATCTGAAGGTATGTAAGTAACTGATAACAGTAAGTATATAAATACATAATATTGCTGTAATTGCAGTGCATAAACCACTTATATCTTGAGTAGAAAGCCTAAAAGACAAATGTATCAAAATAACTATAACAATTTTTTGAAAGATAGCATACAGAGATAAAATATATGGATGGAAACAACAAAAAGTTAAAAAGCAGGGTTAGTGGGTGGGAATGGAGTTAAAGGGTTGTATTTTTGTTAGATTTCTCTTGCTTGTTTATTGGTTTGTTTGTAAGCAGAGTTATATGCTTAAAATAATTGTTTATAAAATATTTTTTCAAGCCTCATAGTAAACTCAAATCAAAAAACCTACAACATATACACAAAAATAAAAAGCAAGAAATTAAAACACACTACCAGAAAAAACCACTTTTAATAAATGAAGATAGGAAGTAAACAAGAAAGAGAAGAACACAAAACAAGCAGGAATCAAATAATAACATGGCAGTAGTACATCTTTACCTATCAATAACAACATTGAATGTAAATGTACTAAACTTTCTAATCAAAAAATACAGAGTGGCCAAATGGATAAAAAAAAAAAAAGTAAGTTCCAACCATATGTCACCTTCAAGAGACATAGTTCACCTATGAAGACACACCACCTATATAGACACACAGACTGAAATAAAGGGGTGGAAAAAGATATGCCATGAAAATGGAAACCAAAACAAGCAGGAGTAGCTATACTTCTATCAGATAAAATAGATTTCAAAACAAAAACTGTAAAAAGAGACAAAGAAGGTCATTATATAAAGATACAGGGGTCAATTCAGCAAAAGGATATAACAATTCTAAATACATATATAGACCCAACACTGGAGCACTGGATATATAATGCAAATATTGTCAGAGCTAAAGAGAGAGTAGACCCCAATGCAGTAATCATTAAAGACCTCAACACTCCACTTTCAGCATTGGACAGATCATCAAGACAGAACATGAATAAAGAAAAATTGGACTTATCCTGCACTATAGACCAAATGGACTTAAAAGATATTTACAGAATGTTTCATTCAACAACTGCAAAATACATGTTCTTCTCTTTAGCTCATGGATCATTCTCAAGAATAGACCATATGTTATGCCACAAAAGGAGTCTTAAAAAATTAAAAATTTGAAACCAGATCAAGTATTTTCTCTGACCACAATGAAATAAACTAGAAATAGTAACAAAAGGAACATTGAAAAATATACAAACACATAGAAATTAAACAATATCCTCCTGAGTGGGTCAATGAAGAGATTAAGAAGGAAATTTTAAAATTTCTCATAACAAATGAAAATGAAAATGCAATATATCAAAACCTATGGGACATAGCAAAATCAGTAATAAGAAGAAAGCTTATAGCAATAAGAGCTTACATCAAAAAAGTAGAAAAGCTTCAAATAAACACCCTGATGAGGTACCTCAAAGAACTAGAAAAACAAGAGCAAACCAAACCCAGAGGTAGTAGAAGAAAATAAATAATAATGATCAGAGCAGAAATAAATGAAACTGAAACAAAAAATACAAAAGATCAACAAAATAAAATGTTAGATGTTTGAAAAGATAAAGTTGACACTCCTTTAGCCAGACTTAAAAAAAAAGAGAGAAGACCAAAATAAATAACATCAGAGATGAAAAAGGAGACATGACAACTGATACTGCAGAAATCCAAAGGATCATTAGAAACTACTATGAGCAGCCATATGCCAATAAATTGGAAAACATAGAAGAAATGGATGAATTCCTAGACATATAGCAACATACCAAGATTGAATCAGGAAGAAATTCAAAACCTGAATAAACCAATAACAAGTAACAAGATAGAAGCAGTAATAAAAAGTCTTCCATCAAAGAAAAGCCCAGGTCCTGGTGGCTTCACTGCTAAATTCTATTAATACCAAGCATTCAAAGAATTAATATCAATCCTGCTTAAGCTATTCTAAAAAAATTGAGGAGGAGGAAATACTCCCAACTCATTCTACGAGGCCTGTATTACCCTGGTGCCAAAGCCAGACAAAGACAGCAAAAAAAGAAAGCTATAGACCAATATCCTGATGAACATAGATGTAAAATATCCTCAACAAAATATTAGCATAATTGAATTCAACAGCACAATAAAAGATTATGCTTCATGATCAAGTGGATTCATCCCAGGGATGAAAGGATGGTTCAATATACACAAATCAATCATTGCAATACATCATATCAACAGAATGAAGGACAAAAACCATATGATCATTTCAATTGATGCTGAATACGTTTTCAATAAAATTCAATATCCCTTCATGATGAAAACTCAAAAAACTTGGTATAGAATTAACTTAACACAATAAAAAACCATATATGACAGAACCACAGTAAGTACCATACTAAATGGGGAAAAACTGAAAATGTTTCCTTTAAGATATGGAACAGATAAGGATGCCCACTTTTACCACTGTTTTAAAGGGGGATCATCACAATAACACTTACCATATGGGAGGCCTATAAAAAATGAAATAAAAAGGGTTTAGCACATTACCTATTGCACAATTAGCATTCAATGACTGTCAGCTAGTATGGCGATTAGTATGTTGATGTAACACTTGAAAGTCTTAAAAAGTCTTTACAAAATCTTTAAAACAGTCAATAGTCCTTAAATTAGATTTTGCAAAAACATTAAAGAATTTAAAAAATATATATTGCTCATTTTTAATAAAAATATGAACTTTCTCTAAAATTAATTAGAATGCTATGAAGATAAGATAAAGTAATCTAGATGTATGTAAGAATGTAATAAACTTTGAAATTATTTTCCAATATTTGGGCCCAACCAGAAATTTTCCCTCTTTGGACAACGATGAGGAATAGAAAGTTGGAATGAAATCTAGGTGCATTTCTTCAAATGTCAGAGCAAACCCTTTAAATTATATTAGTTAAATTATATTTAAATTGTATTATCTTCTTACTGGATCACCTAGAGTAACTATAATTACCACACATGAGAGTAGATAAGAATAATGAAGGGTTATTTTGAAGAGTTACAAAAGCATTTTCTGTAACAGGACATAATAGAAAATAATACCACATTAAGAACAATGATTTACCTGAATTTTCTTTTTTTTTAAAAAATATTCTTATTATTTAAAAATTATTATTATTGTATTTCAAAATATTAATGGGGTACAAGTGTTTTTATTACATGGGTGAATAGTATAATGCTGAAGTCAGGGCTTTTAGTGTGCCTGTACCCAGAACAGTGTTCATTGTACCCGGTAGGGAAGTTTAGATCCCTCACCCAAATCTAACCCTCTTGAATCATGAGCTTTCCTAAGCACCAAAGGCAGCTACTCCTCATAGGACAAGGGAAGATTCTGGAAATTTACCATTCTTCAGGCGCTAAATACCTGCCTTAAATGTTCTCCAGGGGTAGCCATAATGACTCTTCCAGTAACATTTCATTTGGAACTCAGAGAAAAGAGACAGAATCAAGTGATTAAAATGGACCTGACTCCTCTCTTCAGAGCTTCTTAGGTTGCTTTGAGGTCCCAGACACAGAGGATCATTTCATTCTTTTTTAATTTTCTTTTATCCTGGAGCAACTAATCAAATTTATTTCACATTTTAAAGAATTACAAGTAACAATGAAGCATATGCAGATAACTCTAACAATTCCAGTTCCATTAATAACTAGGAGGTAATTAGTTATTGTTTTTCCAGAAAAAAAGTTTAAGAGTTGAGCTGTCTCTATGGTACCTAATGCACTTGAAAAAAGTTTTCAAAATATTATTCACAGTTTTCTTTGCACTGAATAGATTCATTATTCAACTGGATTGGTTCAAACAATTAGCTATTTTAAAATTCCTTGATATGAATATTTTACAAAGTATAAGGCATATATTTGTCAAATATATCATTGTCTAAATCTATTATTAGGAAATTCTTAGTTAACTTACAAATCTCTGGGATCCATCATATTCACACCTTTCAATTTTTCCTAGGCTGCCGTCTGAGAAATACAACTTTTCTGCACGGTGGTCAATGATGAGTCCGTTTGGAGTGAGTATGTCTGTACTTATCACCACTTGAGCATTTTTCCCAGTCAGGGTAGATCTCATGATACTTGGATGCTGTTCATTCCAGTTGGTCCAAAACATTAAACTAATTCAAATGAAAATTGCAATCATAAATAAAAATTTTCATCAAAAGTAAAAATATTCATAGAATCATGGCAATACCAAGCTATTTAAAAAGAAGCAAAATTATTTGCCTTATATTTTATGACCCTTAATGAAGTCTGGTAGTAAAAGGAGATATGCATATTATATTTGCATCTATATATTGCCTAGATTCTTAAATGAAACCTAGAAACTGTTTCTGAAAAACAATTATCCTGTGTATTTCTTCAAATGATAATTTAATTAAATCAAGTTAGTTTGATACAGAATGAGGATTTATTTATCAGGAACAAAACAATGATCTGAAGTTTTATATGAACTGCAAATATACCGTAACTTATTAAGGTCACATTGTAGCTGATCCAGTATGATCATTTTGGACATCTTTCTTATCCTAAGTATATTTCTTTCTCAATTGATGAAAATAAAAATCTCCATTCCAGTTTTGCTTTTTAAATCCTATGTTCTCTTTTATATGTGTTTTAGAGATATATTAATAAAATTAATAAACTTCTATAGTTCAATTTTTTTCTCTCTTCTCTTAGTGTGATTTTTTAAAAATAAATTACAATATTGTTTCTAAAATTCTATGGGTGAATCTCAAATCTTTAAACATAATATCTGTTCCTTATAGATTCCCATGTATAATCATTTAAAGGCAATTTAGGATTATAGTCAACAAAATTGTTCAAAATGTTGTTTTTGAGTATTTTATAAAAACTTATTACTACACAATATTAAAATTCACAAAAAAACATTTTTCTACTTGCTAATTTAAAGTATAACTCACATCCATTGAGGAATGCTGGGTAATCTATGCTCTTTGCTAAAGTATTTCTTTATCATTTTCATCTATTCTATGGGACATGAAAGTATTCTAAGTGAGCAAGTGTCAGAAATATTCTGTCCTATGAATAAGTAAATTTGCAAAAAACCAAAAAGGGCATTCCATTTTCTTAAATTGTCAGCAGTTTTACACATAACTGGTGACTTTTACAATGAAAATTCAATTAATTAAAACATTTTTACATTTAAGCATATAATGTAAGATATTAAATACACAATTTATATGTAATATTTTCCTAGTTTGTTGGCTTTTAAATAAGAGAATTTTAGAGGTATTAATGTTCCTTTCATTTCATGTCTTCATTTCACAGATGAAAAAACAGAGAGAGGCCCAGAGAGCTTAAGTAATTAAAGTTTATACAAATAACTAGTAAGTGAACCAAGTTTTGAACTATAGTATTCTAAGTTTCATTTAGAATTTAGGATTGTATTTTAAAATTTCTGTTGATAAACTAACATAAAATGGTGATTTAAATGTATCAGTGATTATATATAATGATAAAGATGCATTTTTATGCTTTAAACTTTAATTACAAATAATTTTTCAATTAAAATATTTTTGATGTGTTTACTTCTAATTTACAATACACTACACATAAAATGAAAATGTAAATTTTGGTTTATATAATAAATAACTATAAAATAAATCACTTATCAATTAAAACATATATAATATCATGATTATGTCTATTTTCCTTATGTTTATTTCAAAATTGACTTATAGATTCTTTTGAACAATTCTTTTATTCTTACTGTAGGACATTTATTATTGTCCTGAGATTCTTCTGGTGACCTGTGAGGATAAACATATCTGAGCCAACATAATGCTGGATAGTGACAGGGCAGTGGTGTGAGCAGAGAAGGTCCATGTCCATCTGAACTAATAGTCACTTGAGCTACGTGAAAAGTCATTACATCTCTCAACCTTAAGAGTTTCATGGATAAGATGAAAGTGTTAAGTGGCTTAAATCTGATCTCACTTCTAGCTCTATAAAAGTGTCCAGATTTACAACTATGTTCACGCTGAGTAATGTATGTAGTCCTTTCATCTGACAAGTGGTCAGGGTCAGTGATTATCTGTCATTGCATTTTATTCTTCACTTTTCTTTCATCACATCTAAAAAGAGCTCTTCTATTTCTGCTCAGTGAAGGTCAGATTGGACTGATTTGGGTTTATTTGTTTCATTTAAAAACAAAAATGAATTTTTAATTGTTAACAAACAATCTTACCATATTGTTTAAGTGTGAAACTCCATAGATATATATTTTTGTACTTTACTCTTCAGTTTTCTATATAACTGCTTTCTTTATGGCATCCCTCCAACACAACTTTTTTCTACTTTGTTTTTATTCATGCAATATTATAGCCTGAGTCTGAGCATTTCCTCTTGTCATGAACTCTTTACAAGTATTATTTTAAAAGTCTCATGATATATCATAAAACAAATGTAGAATACTTAGACTATTTTAAAGTACATAATGCTGAAAATATAGATGTACACAATTATTTTTTATTGTTGCTGGTGTTTTCTTTTATATTTCAATTAGATAGATTCCCAGTTGTTAAAATTAGTCAATTAAAATGAAAACACATCTTCTAAGCTTCAATATATGTTAATAGTTTTTTTAAAATTTATAATTACATCAGCTATGCATTAATGTCATTAATGTCCTTTTAATATGCCTTTTCTAGCATAGTATTATCTCTTTCTATTTTCTCCTTCATCATTTAAAATTGTTTTTACTGGATCTCTCATGGAGATGACACCTGTCATTTAAAGATTTCAAATTTTAATTATTCCTGTGTTCTCTATTCTGTTCCTTTGATCTGTATGTCTATTTTTAAACCAGTACCTGGGTGCCTTGGTTACTATAGCCTTGTACTATAATTTGATATGTAATGTGTAATGTGATGCCTCCAGTTTTGTTCTTTTTGGTCAGGATTGCTTTGTCTATTCAGAATATTTTTTGGGTCCATATGAATTTTAGGATTGTTTTTCCTAATTCTGTGAAAAGTGACATTGGTAATTTGATAGGAATTGTGTTGAATTTGTAGATTTCTTTGGGCAGTATGATCATTTTAATCATATTGATTCTTCCAATCCATGAGCATGGGATGTTTTTCTATTTGTTTGTGTCAGTGATTTATAGTTCTCCTTGTAGAGATGTTTCTCTTGGTTAAATGTATTCCTGGGTAATTTTTTTTGTAGCTATTGGAAATGGAATTGCCTTCTTGATTTGGGTCTCAGCTTGACTGATATCAGTGTGTAGAAATGCTACTGATTTTTGTACATTGATTTTGTACCCTGAAACTTTGCTGAAGTCATTTGTAAAATCTAGGAACCTTTTAGAGGAGTCTTTTTTCACATTTTTATGCTAATTTTAAGAATTATGAAAAGAAAATTCACAGAAAACTTTCATTTTTAAAATTAATTCTTTTAAAAATTAGAATAGTCTGACAGTCTTTTGACTTATAATGAAGGAATAAAGATGCACTGTTTCTTACTTTTGACATTCATCCAAGGCTAGCACATGTGGGTGGTCGTCCTCTGACATGGTGATGACTGCTTCCCTGTCAAACGCTCCAGGCCGAGTCTGGTCTACTGTGTGCCTAGTGATGGATGAGGTAGTGGAACTGGTCCAGTACAGTGTATCCCAGGCTCTGTGATAGGCAAGTCCTTCTACAGAACCCACATCTGATGGGGGAAGAAAAAGAATAAATTTACATTTTTATTTATTAAAAAACATGGCTTCTGGGCAGAAAAGGCTTTTTAAGATATATACATATACCTGTTGTTTTATCAACCATTTCTCCAGAAACTCTCCAAAATTAAAACATGGTAATTGTGATGCCTATAATTGATAGCTGATTACAAACAGCAAAATATAACTATGAACTGGTATATATGTCATGGGAGAAGTTTTTGCAAAAACATCATTAAAGACTTAATCTTCTCAGCAAGCAAACAAAAAAAACCCCTCACAATTAAATAATGGTCTTTTATTTAGGAAAATGGTGACTCATTGTCTGTACTTAATTACTTTTCAAAAATTATCCAGTGTACAGCAATTTAGAGATACATTTGAAAATCATATGTCATTGATAGCATTTAGGTATAATCATACCAAGGAAAGGCAAACACATCAAAAAACACAGCAGTAGAAAAAAAGCCAAACTCCATCTCCATCCTTGCAACTATCAAACAATGACAGATAATGTTTTAATAAGTTAACATGGCAAATTCTTTGATTCTATTCAACTAATGAAATATAAACACAAAACATGAGAAAAAAATTAATTGCCAAATAAGGCATTCCCTAAATGTCAGAAAAAAGATAATGATAGTACACAGATCCTAATACATGAAAGTTACAAGGTGAAAAAACAAAAGTTATTATTTCTTAAAATTGTGTTCCCAATCTCTAAAATAACATAAAGTAGCTGTTTTATTTTTTTACAGATACGCTTTGAGTACATCTTTAAGTATAACCAAATTATTATAGTTTTCCTTTGTATTATTTCTTTTCTTCAGAACTATAATTCTTAGCATGTTTACCTTAACAAACAATATATACACCTTTGTCATACTAGAAATTAACATTATAATAGAGCTTTTCTCTTGTTTTTCTCTCAAGGAATCTCTGAAAGGAATTATTCAGATCTTATACAAATAGGTAGATGAAAAAGCTGTTTCCAGGTTTAAGATGTGTCATATTTAGTTTGAGGAGTCAATAGGATTTTATAGGAATGCAAAAGAAAAATTAAAGCTTTTGAATCAGGTTTCTTTTATGTCATTACATTTTTGTCATTTGTTCCTTTTTCTACATGCAACACAGAAGATCCAATAATCATACGATTGATAGCTACTATTTATTGGATACTGTCTATCTGCTAGAAATTGTACAAACTTCTTTGCATACATCATTTTATTTTATGTATAGATCTATTCTGTGAAGTTTGTTTCATTGTTCCTCTTTGCTTAAGAAGGAAACTGAAACTGATCTTACAGGGCTGATAATATTAAAGCAAGATTTTTACCCCAGGTTCACTTGCTTCCAAAAGCTTATGTCCTTAACAGCACCACTATTTGGAGATGGGTTGATAGCACCTATTATTTATTTTCAATCTATACCAAACTGGAAACAAATAATTCATTAGTCTTAACCTGTTTGACTTTGGGAAAACTGTATAACCAGTAATTTACCATGAATAAGCTTCCTCTCATAGTCATCAAAACAGTTTACAGGGAGTTAATGGGGGTGATTAGTGTGGAAACCTAGGCAGAGATGATGGAAGAAAAATTATGAAACACAATCATAATAAAATCAGTTAAGTGTGGGTAGGATGTTGATAAAGATATTTCAGTTATTAATAAATAAATCATTTTTCCACTGTATTTGTTGCACTTTCAAATTATCATTCTTCTCATCATTCACAAATAGAAGAGAAATGGCATAGTTCTGAAAAAATTCAAGCAAATAAGAATCATTCATCCATCCTCATTCTGAGTCTTCCTTTCCAGTGACTTTGACAGATATTCCTCACTTTGTCCTGCCATTTCAGGAAAAAAACCCGCTTGGTATCATCATTGAGGTTTAGCAGATGCTTCATTTCTATGGTTGACATAATTCCAGGGTTATTAGACTACATAACACATCTCACTGTCCAGGCACAATCAATCTTTCTTTCTTTCTTTCTTTCTTTCTTTCTTTCTTTCTTTCTTTCTTTCTTTCCCTTTCTTTCTTTCTTTTCCTTCCTTCCTTCCTTCCTTCCTTCCTTCCTTCCTTCCTTCCCTTCCTTCCTTCCCTTCCTTCTTTTCCTTCCTTCCTTTCTTTCTTTAAAAAATTTAATGGGTACAGGTATTTTTTTTACATGAATAAATTGTATCATGCTGAATTCAGGGTTTTCAGTGTACCTGTCACCAGAATAGTGTACATTGTACCCAATAGGTAGGTTTTTATCCCTCACACACCCCCACACACCCCCTTCTTAGTTTCCAATGTCCATTACTGTTCCTTATGACCATATACATCCTCTGTTTAGCTCCCACTTATAAGTGAGAACATGTGTTATTGGTTTTCCATTCCTGAGATACTTTACTTAAGGGAATGGTCTCCAGTTCCTTCCATATTGCAGCAAAAGACATTAATTATGTCATTCCTTTTTACAGCTAAGTAATACTCCATGGTGTGTATGTGTGTATATATATCATATTTCCTTTTTCCACTCATCAGTTCATGGGCATTTAGGTTGATTCCATATGTTTGCTGTTGTGAATCATGCTGCAAAAAACCTTCAGGTGCCAGGTGTCTTTTTTACAAAATGACTTCTTTTCCTTTGGGTAGATATATAGCAGTTGGATTGCTGGATCAAATAGTAGGTCTACTTTTAGTACTTTAAGGAATCTCCAGACTGCTTTCCATAGTGGTTGTACAAGTTTACATTTCTGCCAACAGTGTATAAGGTTCCCTTTTCACTGCAACCATGCCAACATCTATTGGTTTTTGACTTTTTAATAATGACAATTCTGACAAAGGTAAGTGTTGGGAAAATGATTGAGGAATTAATGAGATGTGGCTCATAAGATCATTATTTTATTGTATAACCCAATATTACTATATTAAAGACAGAAACAGGAGTTTGCAGGAGGAATGTGTGGACTCAATGGTTCACTTATTAGAGGCTGCTATCATGGGAGAGCTCTCAAATCTCCAGTGGGGATGTTTTCCAGGGGGGCTTCTCGGTGTCTCAAAATCTGTGAGCTTCCCTGTGTCTTGAAAGACAAGACAAGGCAAACATGGCCCACAGGATGGGAGCCGGAGACAGTGAGTGCACTTTGCCCAGAGAAGTGCCCTGGTGGTTATAAACAATCTGTTTATTAGAGATGGGCTTCC
Organism: Cheirogaleus medius; assembly: GCA_008086735.1. Taxonomy (NCBI): domain Eukaryota; kingdom Metazoa; phylum Chordata; class Mammalia; order Primates; family Cheirogaleidae; genus Cheirogaleus; species Cheirogaleus medius. The sequence continues at coordinate 8,079,187 of VBSM01003200.1, read as the reverse complement.
TACGCTCTCCTGTCTGTTTACCTGTAAGTCCACAATAACTAATCAAAGAAATAGAGAGTCACTATACCACTTTTGTTTTACCTTTGTTAATTGAAAACTACCTCTTAGAATTTAGAAGCTAGCCCCTAAAACACTTTATACGTCTTTGTTCACCTAGATAGATTAGAAGCCCCTTAAGAAGATTTTTTACCCTAACCCACTACCTGTATCCCCTAGCAACTGCATTCCCTGATATGCAAATATGTTACCCTGACAACTGGTAATTGATATCTGTGATTATAAAAACCTGTATGAATCTAACCATAGGGCTGGCGGTTATGGAGATCCGCCAGTCCCCTAGGTGCCCCCCGCTGTGTTATATCTGATATTTTTATATATATAAAACTTTATACCTTAGTATCTGTGTATTCTTTTATTTCTCTCTGTTGCCTATCAATTTCCTTATCCTCTGTGGTGACCCCTATCTTAGGGACCTGGCTGTGTGAGGAGAAGTAGCTAATCTCCTCGTGGGCCTGCCTCAAATACTACTTACCTGCCCTGCAGGTAACATGGTATCTCATTATGGTTTTAATTTGCATTTCCCAGATGATTAGTGATGTTGGGCATTTTTCATTTTTGTTGGCCATTTGTCTATTGTCTTTTGAAAAACTTCTGTTCATATCTTTTGCCAACATTTTGATGGGGTTATTTGTTATTTTCTTTCTGATTTGTTTGATTCTTCACAGATTCTGGATATTAGCCCTTTGTTGGATATACAGTGTGTGAATATATTCTTACATTCTGTAAGTTTTCTATTTACTCTTTTGATTATTTCCTTTGCTGTGCAGAAACCTTTTAATTTAATTAAGTGCCATTTATTTACTTTTGTTGTTGCTATTTTTGCTTTTGGGGTCTTACTTATAAATTCTTTGCCTATGCAAATGTCTAGAAGAGTTTTTCCTACATTTTCTTCTAGAATTTTTAAGGTTTCACATCTTACATTCAAGTCGTTAATGCATCAAAGACTATATGATCATCTCAATAGATACAGAAAAAGCACTGGACAAAATTCAGCATCCTTCATAATAAAAACCCTCAACAAACTATATATAGAAGAAACACACATCAACATTATAAAAATTTTATAAGATAAACCCACAGCCAAAATCATACTGAATGGGGAAAATTTGAAAGCATTCCCCCTAAGAACTGCAACAAGACAAGGATGCCCACTGTCAACACTTCCAGTCAACATAGTACTGGAAGTTTTAGCCAGAAAAATCAGTCAAGATAAAGAAATAAAAGATATCCAAATTGAGATAGAGGAGGTCATACTCCCTGTTTGCCAGTAATACAATCTTATGCCTAGAAAACCCTAAGACTCCAACAAAAGACTCCTAGAACTGATAAATAAATTCAGTAAATTTTCAGATTACAAAATTAATGTACACAAATCAATAGCATTTCTATATAGTATAGCAGTCAAGTTGAGAGTCAAATCAAGAACTCAATACCATTTACAATATCTACAAAGAAAATAAAATATCTAGGAATATACTTAACCAAGGAATTGAAAGATCTCTACAAGGAGAACTATAAAAAATTGATAAAAGAAATCATAGATGACACAAACAAGTGAAAAAACATCCCATCCTCAGGGATTAGAAGAATCAACATTGTTAAAATGTCCATACTGCCCAAAATGATTTAGAGGTTCAACATAATTCCCATCAAAATTCCAAATTTTTTTTTCTCAGAGATCTAGAAAAAATAATCCTAAATTCATATGGAACTAAAAAGATCCCAAATAGCCAAAGCAACCCTAAGCAAAAAGAATGAATCTGGAGGCATCATGTTATCTGACTTCAAATTATAGTACAAGGCTATAGTAACCAAAATAGCCTGGTACAGGTATAAAGGTAAACACATAGGCCAATGGAACAGAATAGAGAACCTAGAAATAAAATCATATAGCTATGATCAACTGATTTTTAACAAAGCAGACAAAAATATACACTGGGGTAAGGATACCTATGCAATGAAGGGTGCTGGAATAACCACATGCAGAAAAATTAAACAGAATCTCTATTTCTCACCCTACACAAAAATTAACTCTTTTATTTTTGTGATAATGACAACCGGAAAGTGCACTTATTCATAATCTGGTGCTACATTTTAAATTATTTCAGTAATGTATTTCTTTTTCAAAAAGATATTTAACTCCCTATAAAATTATATTTGCTATTTTAAAAGCCAATTAAAGACATATGCTAATGTTTACATTTTTAAAAATATTTTAGTTGAAATAACATAAGACATCTTTTTCCATTTTATGATGATTTAACAATAGTGTATGGGCATATAGTATGGATGTATGTTTTTGTGTACATGTATTCATGTGTTTGATTGTTGAAGTTCCTGAATCAGTTGAACAGCCAGAATAAGAAATTGAGTTACCTGTCCCGGCATACAATTATGTAGTTTGAAAATAAAAGTAAAATACTTATCTATTCAACCAGATCTGAAATATTGATCAGAGTAAATCAATACAGAGTTATACATTCTTATAACTCAAATATGTAGAATAGAAGCAAATAACTGTAATGGTGCTATTTCAGTAGCTTCGCACTTTTCACCTGAACAAAATAATTATATTAGAAATGTAATACATGACCAGTAAAAATACCACCTTCTCGACTCACATACTTACCAAAAAAAAGAAAAAAAGTGTTTCTTTTCCTTAAATCCACATTTGAGCAGGGAATTGGGTTTGGCAAAGCATCAGTGAGGTCCTGATGTGTTTTTGTAGAAATAAGGAGGGGAGGTCAGCTCATCAAAAAATACAAGTCAGGCAAATAACTCAGAACCATGGCTGTACCTTGTTTCCTGGATTCCAGTTTCTATAAGAATGGTAGGGAAATTGATCCTAATAGCCTGGCAGAGAAACCAACTACTACTCTGACAGCTACTCAAAGGACTTCATGTCATAAAGAACACGCCTTCTTCTCCTCACAACCACTGGAAAAGGACAATAGCCCCTTCCTGTTTCTACATTGTTCTAATTTTGTGAAGATGGCAATGCTATTCAAACAGATCTATGGATATAATGTAATCTGTATAATAATTTCAGTTGCCTTTTTCACAAAACAATTAATAAACTGATATTAAAATGCATATGGAAATGCAAAGGACCCAGAAAATTTTAAAAATGCAAAGGACCCAAAACAACCTTGTGAAAAAGAATAAAGTTAAAGGACTCACAATTCCTGATTTCAAACTTAGTACAAAGGTACAGTAGTCAAGACAGTGTGGTATTGTTATAAGGATAGATATACTGATCATTGGAACAGATTTGATAGTACAGAAATAAACCCTTACAATTGTAGTCAATTGATCTTTGACAAGGATATCAGAAAAATTCAGTGAGGAAAAAAACAGTTCTATGCTTCATGTGGAACCAGAAAACACCTTAAATAGTCAAAGAAATATTAAGCAAAAGAAACAAATCAGGAAACATCACATTATCAGACTTCATTCTATACCACAACAATATGGTATTGACACAAAAACAAAGACATAGACCAATGGAATAGAAGAGAAAACCCAGATATAAAACCATGCACATACAGCCAACTCAACTTTGGCAAAGCAGACAACAATACACACTGAGGAAAAGAATTCTAGAAGAAAATGTTGAAAAAAATCATATAGATGTCAGCCTAGGCAAAGAATTTATGAAGAAGACCCTAATGGCAATCACAGCGGCAATAAAAATAAATAAATGGGACTTGATTAAGTCAAAAAGTTTCTGCACAGTTAAGGAAACAATTAGAAGAAATAGACAACCTACAGAATAGGAGAAAATATTCACAAACTATACATCTGATAAAGGATGAATAACCAGAATTTACAAAGAACTCAAGCAAATTAACAAGAAAAAAAAATCAAACAAGCCCTTTAAAAAGTGGGCAAAAGACATGAACAGAAGCTTCTCAAAACAAGGTAGACAAATGGCCAGTGAACATATGAAAAATGCTCATTGTCACTAATCATCAGGGAAACATAAATCAAAACCACAATGAGATAGCACCTTATCCCAGTTAGAATGGCTTTTATTAAAAAAATCCAAGAACAATAGATACCAGCATGGATGCAAAGAGAAAGGATCGTTATTCCACTGTTGGTGGGATTGCAACTTAGCACAACCTCTATGGAAAATAGTATGGAGATTCCTCAGAGAACTAAAAGTTGACCTACCATTGGATCCAGCTATTCCACACTGGGTATTTACCCAAAGGAAAAGAAGGCGTTTTATCAAAAAGATGCCTGCACTGAAATTTTTATTGCAGTGTAATTCACAATTGCAAAGCTGTGAAATCAACTCAAGAGCCCATCAATATATAATTGGATTAATAAAATGTGGTATATGTATACCATGGAGTACTACTAGGCCATAAAAAATGGGGAACTAATACCTTTTGTAACAACTTGCATGGAACTAGAGACCATTCTTCTAAATGAAGTATCACAAGAATGGAAAAGCAAACACCACATGTACTCACTTTTAAATTGGAATTAATTGATGAGCACACATGTGTATAAAGGGAAGTAAATCTCAAAGGAAATCAAGCATGGGGAAGGGGGAGGAAGTGGGGTTGGGCGAAAACCTACCTATGGGTACAGTGAATACTATCTTGGTGACAGGCACTTTTAACCTTGACTCAATCCTTACTAAAGCGATTCATGTAACCAAAAACATTTTGTACCATAATACTTTGAAATAAAAAAGTTTAAAAAAATGATAGAATAAAACAGCTTTTACAGGGAAAAAAATATCTCTTAACATATCGTGCTCCAACAACTGTATATCCACATGCCAAAGAGTGATGTTAGATCCCTTCCTTATACCATGTGTGCACACGTGCACACATACACACGTACACACTCGTTCAAAACGCACCTCAGACCTAAATGTGGACGATAAACTATAAAACTCTTATAATAAAATACAGCTATAAATATTCATACTTTTGGATTAGGCAAAGCCTTCTTAAACACAACACCGAAAGCATAAATGACAAAAGAATACAGTTAAGTTGGATTTCATCAAAAGTAAAAACTTTCATGCTTCAAAAGACATCAAGAAAGTAAAAAGTCAACTCACAGAATGGGAGAAAATATTTGCAAACCATTTACGTGATAATAGACTTGCATCTAGAATATATAAAGAACGCTTCGTGTACTCAACAATAACGAAACAAATAATAGAATCAAAATATGGGTAAAGAATTTGAATAGATATTTCCTCAAACAAGGTATACAAATGGCCAATAAGCACATGAAAAATGTTCAACATTATTAGCCATCAGAGAACTACAAATCAAAATCACATTTCATATCCATTATGATGAAAATAAGAAAAATGATAATAAGCTTTTGCAAAGATGTGGAAAAATTGGAACCCTCATACATTGTTGGTGAAAATGTAAAAGGGTGCAGCCTCTTTATAAAACAGTTGGCAGTTTTTCAAAATGTTAGACATAGAGTTAGTACATGACCTAGCAATTTCACTAGTAAGTATATTCCCAAGAGAAACAAAAAGACACATGCACACATACCAAAATGTTAATAGCAGCTTTATTCACAGCAGCCAAAAGCAGAAACAGCCCAAATGTCAATCAACTGATGAATGGATGAATAAAATGTAGTGCATCCACACATGGGATTATTCAACATTAAAAATATGAAGCACTGGTAAATGCTAAAACGTGGATGAACCTTGAAAATATTATACTAAGTGACATAAACCAGTCACAACAGACCACTTATGATATAATTTCACTTAAATGAAATGTTTAGAATAGGCAAATCTTTATTTATTTTTTTTAAATTTTTTTATTTCAGCATATTATGGGGGTACAAATATTACGGTTATGTATATTGCCCATGCCCCCCTCCCCCCTCGAGGCAGAGCCTCAAGAATAGGCAAATCTTTAAAGACAGAAAATAAATTAGTAGTTGCCTATGGTTAGGGAGTATGGGGGTGGATTAAGAAAAACTCCTAAATGGTATGGGGTTTGGGGGAGTGGGGTGGGGTGATAAAAGTGTGCTCAAATTGAAGGTTGTGATGGTTCACTATTCTGTGAATATATACTAAAAACCACCTAGCTGTGCTTTCTAAATGGAGGAATTGTATGGTATGTGAATCATATCCCAGTAATGTAAATCTGGAGTTGTCTTGATGGAAATGAATAAACATCAATGAATTGGGCAAATGTAAGTTTTAATGTGATAAATGCTGGGATTTCTGTTAAGAATCTAGCCAGAGGTTTGTTGTAAGCTCCAAAAGAGACTCCCCCACCATGTCTCTCTATATACACACATATATGTATATATATATATATATATGTATACATACAGGACAATATTATATGAAGTTATTTAAGGTATTTGAATATGTGTATATGGTTTAGTTGTTATTCAGTAAAGATATTAAAGAAAATTTAAATACCTGGTAGTTTCTCTTCAATCTACCTTATTAGAATGGTTTATAAATGATTAACTGGATTATTTTTCTTTTCCTATTTAATTGATGAATGGAATATAATAGGTTTCAATGTGAACTGCTTACTATGAATTAGACCACTACCCTTCTGCTTTGAAGACTTAGAGTCATTTCTGGTTTTTTTCCCCACATGAATAACTATATTAATAAATGTAATAAAATTATCTAAAAGTTTTTTCATATATAGTCTTTCATTTTTATTACCTTGTATGATTTAAGGCCATTAGCAAATCATATACCAGGACTAATACGCACCAGTAGAGGGTACTAGACAGGGTATAATCTAAACAACCTGATATCCAGTCTGACTGGGGATGACCCAGTACTGACTGTCAAATATTTGAAGTGTCAACTCTGATGACAACTAAACCACAGCAATAATTTAGTACCTGTACACTTTGCCCTTCTTAAATCTTTTAACTGTTAAAAATGTCAATATTTTTCCATCAGTCTAATTTACTAAAAATTAAACAAACTAAAAATCTATATTATAGGCTAAAAATTTAAACATGGAGTAATTCTACTGGAAATAAAAATTATCATAATTTCTTTTTAGCGGAACACTTGGAAAACACAGAGAATCTACTGAAAAACTATTGAGTTAGGTAAGATGGCAGTCAATAAATAAATATACCAAAATCCATAATCATATTATGTACAAAAATAACCAGTTAGAATATATAGTGGAATACGGATGCCCACCCAAGTAGCCACTGATGCTGTGGGCTGCAGTGAGTGAACACTGTGCCGCTCTTGACCATCTGAATTTGGACCTTTTTGTGGTCAAAGAATTGCGATAATGCTATATTTCATTATTGTGGATTCATTAACTTTAGGCTTTCATTCCTCTAACAAGAGGAGATCAAACCTATTCAAAGGGGTTGAGTGGGGAACAATACTATTCTGATTTCATTTTTGTCCTTATTATCCAAGTTACTAAAACACGTTCTTTCCAAAATCAAACTTGTTTACAAAGATTCAACTCTATCGTTAACAAAGACAAATTTTTATTATCATCCCCCAATCAGTTTTAATTCCCTGAACCAGAGCATCTCACATATGTCCATGTCAGGAGAGTCTTTGTTTCACATTGCATAACATAATAAGCCTATTTGCTTTTTCCTAAACAAAGGAGCAATTTGCCCTAAAAGAGTATTGAAGCAGACTGAAACAGCTTGAAGCTTTTAAATGACAGTGATTTTATTTTTGTCTTATCCAGAGGTTTTTGTTTATTTTCTTTTTTGGTTTTTCAGGTTTAAAAACATTTGAGATTTAAGTTTCAGCTAGGAGTCCAGACTCAGCTGAAAATTATATGGACTAAGACACGTCTCAACAATTGCCACATCTCATGTCACCACTACTGGGCATATGGGTGATATACTTGAGTCTGTCCTTCTGCAGTCACAGAAGATAAACATTGACTTTAGGAAGATTAAGCTAACGGTGGTGTGTCTAGGGCTCCGAGAGAAGAACATGAATTCCAAAGTGCCTAAAACTCTAAGGTATGCCATACTTCACCGTCCAGGGAAAGACTGGGAGACCAGATACGAATAGCCACTCTTTGAGAAATATAATTTTAAAATGACTTGGAATATATCTTCATTTCCTTTATGAGAATGTGAACTAAATCTTCAGGCCAAAGCCATGAACCAGAACATTCTTGAGAAAGAGGTCTCTGTCCATTTCTAGGAACCTGATCCATCATTTCCCTCAATCAATTCAGAGAATGCAAAACAGAGAGTCATTCATAAACAGAATAGATTATAATCTCATAGTGTGATTTGAGAGAAATTGGGAAGGTCTCCTTATCCAAAGTAAGTCCCAGGTGTCCTTTCAAGTTTCTCATAATACATTATTAAATATGAGTTCCCTTGGTTTAAAGCTCTCTCCAGATGTTCTTTGCTTAAATAGACTTTATAAATAATACTCTAGAGAATGGCTTCCTAAGTTATTAATGATTGACACTTTATTATGTGTTATTGTATTCTATTTTTAATGGGGCATAAAATGTAGGCATTTTTATGCAGAAGAAGAAAATATGAAGAAAATCTTCAAAAACACAGTCTTGAAAGAGGCATAGAAATGAGGGCTTTGGGGGATTTAGAAATAACACAAGTATAGCTGGGCTTGGAATACAGCATAATGTCCACTATAGTAGCTATTCTCTGGTAATAAATTAGTAATTTTGAGAAATGTACTTTCTGGGTATTTTTCAACTGTGCATCTTTAGTTAAATAATAAATGAGGTACAAATGATTAATTGGACAGAACACATACATGTAGCTTCTGTTGCTATTACTATCTTGAGCTCTTATGATTCCCATCCCAGAATGGGTAAGGATCCTCTAAATTGAATGCAGTCAAGAGCAGTTACAATGTTGACTTCTGCACCAGAATCACAGTTTTTCATTCATCTGTTAATTTATGCATTTCTTCTTTTCTTCCTTCTTTCAATTCTGTCCTTCGCGTTTCAGACATTTGGTCTAACATGACCAGTAGCCAATTTTTTTCTATGTCATTTTGCTTCTGATTTGGGGCCTGCTCCTTCAGTCTTCTCCCATGTCCAACAACCATTGTCTCTTGTCTGATTCTGCTTTTTGGGTAATTTTTAAAATCATAATCCTTTAGTTCTGGATTTTAGAACTTGACTTGAATCAGTGTCATCTTTCCCATGCCATCCTGATCCAGCAAAATTGTTTGATTTAGCTTCCCAGATCCCTTCTGTTGAAGAACTTCTGTAGAGTAGAATGGAGTGGAGGGCATGTTATCCCAGGCATTCCTCTGCTACTCTGCCAGTTCTTGGCTTTTGAAGCCATTGCATTAGCTGATTGGTCTTAAATTTAGAAACTTCAGTACAAGCTTTCCTTTCAAAAGTATTTCATATATAGTAGCTCATCCTTTTCAGAAAAACTGAAATAGTCACTTGGAGCTACAGAAAACCAAAGCAAAGATATAAAACATATATATTTTTGAGGGAATATCTTTTTAATATTAATTTGAAGGTGAAATCCTTTCAGGGGTGGGAAATTTATGGCCTTGGGGCCACATGTGGCCTTCTGGATCATTGAGTGCAGTCTTTTGACAGAACCTAAATTTTACAGAAGAAATCCTTTTATTAAAAGGGGTGCAGTAGGGAAAGAAGAAGCTTTTCTTGCCTCCTTTGATGTTTAAAAAAGAACAATCTTGAAATCAGAAGGCCGCAGGTTCTCCATCCTAGCTTGCAGTTTGCTTGAAAACATTAACTATTTAGAAAGTATAAATTCATTTACATTATCAAGTAGATAAATTTAAGGGAACATGTCATAATAACCCTCTTATTTCATAATTTTTAACATGGATTTTTTCTATTGTTAATATTTTAAATATGTAGTATTTACTTTTGACAGAAACACGGTTAGATAGAAAAAATAAAATTGTGAAGTCAATTATTTGCAAGGTTTTCACTATTCTTTCTATTGACATTAAAATTTATCATCAGAAGCATACCCCTTAGCTTCCCACCAAAGCTGCAAATCTATCTCTTTTGTATCCTGCCCTCGCCTTCTAAGAAAATAAAATGTCTACCTTCCTACAGCAAGGAAACCTGCTGCTGTTCCTGGATGGTATTGTTCTCTCTACCCTTCTCAAGAACATTGGTCCTTTAGTTTTCTCTGCTCTTTCGTACATCATAAAGGCCTCCCATTTTACTGAATCATATTAAAAATTCACAAAGTTACAGCCACTTTTATCCCAAAACCTCTTCTGGTTACTGGTCCATTCTTTGCTTTCTTCATTTGGCAAACTTCTTACATCAGTTGTTCAAGAGTCTGTCCTCATTTCTCATTCAACTTTAATTCAGTAATGTCTGACTTTTTTCACAGCAACCACACTATTTTTTCAAGATAACATAATGATTAATAATTAGCAATAATAATAATTTAGCAATTTCTCTTTTGCTAAATCCAATGTACACCTTTTTCATCTTACTTAATCACTTAACAGCTGTTGATTGTTCTCCTACTTCTTGAAAACTTTTCAAGAGTTGTTTTTTGTTTGTTTTTCACATGCCCTCTTCTGTTTTTCTCATATCTCATTGATATCTCCTTCCTGATATCCTTTGCTAGCAACCCCTCTACCCAAACTCTAAATGTAGGTATTATTTAAGGTTTTATTTAGAGTCCTCCTCTCTTCCTTTTCTACTTGCTCCCATATGTGATCTCTTCTAGTCCCACAGCATTATATATCACGTACATGCTTTTATTTCTAGTCCATACTTCAAATCTAAATTCTATACCTATAGCCAACCATGAATTAATATATTTTTGAGTGTTTCAATATCTCAATATAAAATTGTAAATAGGAAAAAGAAAGTTTTTACCCCAACCTTAGTTATCTAAGTAAATAGTATTCATTCAGTTATTCAAATTACAAATGTAACAATCAACTTTGTATCTTCTCTTTTCCTTACTTTTTACAGATAATCCATTAGTAAATGCTTGCAATTTTATCAACAAAGCATATATTGAGTTGTCCATTTTGTTTTCCATTTCCACTGTTATCAGTTTCTCTTACCAGAAATTCTGTCCCTAATTCTCCTCCCAAATTTCATTTTTGTTGAGTCAATCCCTCTTCTACCCAGTAAATCTAGGTGACCATAAATCACGTACCATATCACTGCCCTGCTTAAAATCTCTCAATGATGTCCCTTCACATTTACAACAAAATTTAATTTAGTACTTGCCTATCTTTTTAGCCTCTTGGCTATCTACTTAACCTCATCTCAGGGTACTCTCCCCACTTCATCTATTATGCTCTGGCCATAATAAACAGGGGTCTTCTTTTACAGAGGTAAGCCCCTAAAAGAAGAGGCTTTATTCTTGGCACATGTAGTTAGTTCTCTGCCTTTTTCTTCCCCAGGCATGGCATTTCTTGACTCCAGAATTGCCCATCCTTCTCACCTAATTCTTTTCCCCTGCCTTTGTTTATTGCCTTCATAATCTACTAGAATTTCCTTTATTGTTTGTGTTGTTTATGTGTGTCTTGCCCCACTGGAACAAGGACAGGGAACAGGACTGTGTGGTTCTCAGTTGTACCCCCAACATTGAGCAAAGGTAGAGGCACAGTGCAAGCAACTGAAATTATTTGTGGAATAAACTGATACATATTTCTAAATTCATTGAAAGTAGGGTCTGTGCATTTATGCTTTAATACTTATATGCCCAAGATCTAGTATATTAGAGAGGCATATGGAGTAATAAGCACACAAATTCTGGATTCAGATAATGGCTTTGAATCCCTGCACTATCACTTTACTAGCTACGCAATCATGGACAAAATCAGTTAGCCTTTCTGTATTTTTATTTTCTTGTCTGTAATATGGGAATAGTAATAGTTCCAAATTCATAAGACATTTGAGATAATTATATGAGTTAACATGTGTAAAGTATTTAGAACAGTGCCTAGCACAAAGGGCCCAATATGTGTCAGCATCGGTGTTATTGTTATTGCATTGCTCTACATGAGGCTACAGCCAGTTATGCTTAACAATGTTGACGCTCTGTTGGATAAATTATCATCCCCATTTTTCCACATGTAGAATATTAGAGATAATAGCAATTATACGAGTTAATTTTTGAACTCTAAGAGGCTACAATCCGCATTTGTAAATGTAATTCTCTTTTTATTATAAGAGTTTAGCTCCAGTTTATTTGTTCCTCATTTTTTGGAATAAGCTCAGTCATGTGTACCACTTACTGTGTCTTTGAGTGTGTGTAACGTAGAGCTTGATAATGTGAATGTCTGATGATCTTTTAGGTGGAGAAGTAATGAGACTACTGGAAAGTTAAAATGTTAGGAAATAGAACATTTTAATAACATACTGTTAAAGAGACAGGATAGAGAAACAGGGAAGTAAAGACAGGACAGGACTACAAGTGATTTTTTTAAAAGAGATAGAAGTTAATGGAGCAAGGAAATAGAAAAAGGCTATCCCAGATGGTGGGGATCATAGAAAAAAGGCTTGAATCTCTATGGCCAAATTTTGCAAAGAAAAAGGATGAGTATTGAAAATTCAAAGAAACATAAGGGATGGATAGAAACATTTAATCTCTAGGGAATAAGTAGTGTGCCTTCACATTAGACTCAATATGAAAAGGTGTTAAGAATTTTATTTTAAATAAATAAAGATTATTTATTGTATCATCCTTTATAAAACATTTGACACATTTAGAATTTTATGTTTGGTACATACATATAATAATAGTAAACTTGTTACAGAAAAATACTAGATATTACATGTGCACACAATAAAAAAAATTTAGCCTACCAACTAAAAATATCAGTAAGAAAAATAAAGACTCATCTTATAAAAGATTTCTTATGTAAATGTGGTTTAAATAAACAAAATTGACTTTAAAATGTTTAAATGGGGTGGAAAGTTTATAAATATAAACACACAATGTTTAAAACAAAATAAAAAGTGTTAAAGTCCCTGGAAATATCCTGAGGAGAATTATTTATTGACTGCCTGCCATATGCCTAGCCCTGTAAAAGAAGGAGATATGCAGAAGGAGAAATAAGGAGAATCCTGGACTCTACTAGAAGAAGAATTCTTTTTTTTTTTTTTTTTTTTTGCTGACATGTTATTAATCAAGTGCCAAATTATGTGGTACAGATTTTAAGATGTATAAGAATTCAGGAAAGTATATGATGCTTTTCTGAACAAGCTTATATCACCACTTTTACTTCAGTCACATAGGCATTCTAACTGAAATATCTTCAAATTTCGACCTACTTTCTAATGCTAATCATTTGAGTCTCTTAAATTTATTTTTTGATTTGTATTTCCTACCAGCATTAATTTCTAGTAATCTCTGAACAAATGTTTAAAATATCCCTATTTCTTCCCTTCATCTCCATCCCCATCATTCTTAATGACTTAAATTTTGTCCTATCTTCAATTTATTTATCCTCAGCATGTATCAACTGTTGTGAATTTCTCTACTCAACAAGAGTCACACATCAGCAATGCCTCTTCTGTGTTTCAGCTTTGTTTGCATCCTCTCCCATTCCTTACCCTTTTATTGGTCAGCAGTTTCATTATGACTGAATTTTTTTTTTTTTTTTGCGACAGAGTCTCACTCTGTTGCCTGGGCTACAATCCTTCTGCCTCAGCCTCCAGAGTAGCTGGGACTACAGGCATGCACCACCATGCCCGGCTAATATTTTCTATATATATTTTTAGTTGGCCAATTAATTTCTTTCTACTTTTAGTAGAGATGGAGTCTCACTCTTGCTCAGGCTGGTTTCGAACTCCTGACTTTGAGCAATCATCCTGCCTTGGCCTCCCAGAGTGCTAGGGTTATAGACGTGAGCCACCACACCTGGCCTCATTGTGACTGAATTCAATCTTTGTTTGCACCTCAGTGTTTGAGCAGTTGATCTGTCTTTAACTATACAATTAATTACCACACTCAAACTATGATAGCTGGACTACCAAGAAATGAACAACAAGGTCAACAATTTTAATGAAGCATTAATACTTACTACTATTCTCAACTCTTATGCCTTTCTATATACAATATAATTCCCCTGATGCTGGATCATTCCTCAATTTACATTTTGCACTTCTCTTTAGGAATTGAAAGATTATTGGAGGAAAGATTATTGGAGAATCATTGACTAAATTCATGTAGTACAACTTTTGCTTGGCATTTTGCTCTTCCTGACACATTTCAGCTATATCTTAGTGATTTATTTGCCGCTCTGCCCATTATTTCATTCTTTGTATTCTTTCCTATAATCCTCTCCTTGTTTAGCTTTCATGATCATGTATGTTCTTATTTCTCTCTATGTTTATATACATATGTATATTACTACTCCTCTCTTAGTCCTCATTATGAGTGTTTCCCAAGGCTCTTAGTGAGCATAAGATGGTTCAATACTCCAACTATAAGCACTACCATGATGACCCCTGACAAAATTTCTCTCCTTGACCCGACTCTATCTAGGCTCCTCTGAGCTACCTTCTTGACTAGGCCTCAGCCTTGGCCTACAAAAACTACAGACTCTCAGCATAAAGATTTTATCTACTCTTCTCTTCCCACAGTAGAAAACTTAAACAAACACTAACATAATTTCTAACAGCTCAAGACCATATCACTATGATGATCCTAGACCCTTTAAAGTGCTTACTCAAGAAAACTTAAGGCTACGAAAATAATTTACTGTTTGTTTTAGCCAACACCTCATTTCAGGTCTCTGACCACCATTGTTTGTAGCATTTATTTAAAAAGGCTTAAAATTATGAGTCATTCCTCTGTCCCCTTGACATGTGTCTGTGTCTCCTACAACTCAGGAATGTCTTTTGCAAGGACTTGAAAGCCATTCATTTATAATATAATCACCAGAAAAGACAGAACCTGTATCTCCCAGTCTCTGTGGTAGGATAGAATCCTAACTTTGGTACTAAATAATTGCCAGCTAGCAGACACAGCTTACCTAATCAGTGTGATTTATATGGACCAACCCTTTGTAATTTTTCACTTCTCTGACTCTACAGTGCTCACGTTAAGTTCCTTGACCCTGTTGGTCCTGAGACTGGTACTGGGAGCTACATGGAGTCTGTGCAGTGCATTGCCCTAGAAGGATCTCATTCTGGGTCTCACACCCACCCCCAAGACTCAAGCAGCTACAGCATGACAACATTTTGAGAGCCCAGTGCCCACCAGGATACATTCTGTTCTGGGGCCCTACAGTCCCTGTATCTCCACATCCCTGGAGTTCCACTGACATCCCTTACATCTACCCAGAAGATCACAGTAGCACAACACTGGTTGGATCTAGTGGAGTAACAGGGTCTCCAGCTGTCTTGCCTACACTATGTCTCCATCAGGGGGAAAAGGTGGTACAGTGCACCACATAAGTTAACCCCAGGACAAAAGGAGCCAAAGTGTGTATTCCCCAGAGCCTGAGAGCTGCCTGACTGCCCCTAGCAGCAAGGTCACTGCACACTTGCTCTTGCCCTGAGGACAGGCTTTTTATGCCCACTGCAACTGCTACTGCTACCACTCAAGCAAGAGCATGCCGCCTTGGGCCTGGGGATTTCCTTCCCTGTCACTCACCCCAAGTGCACATACACACCACCAGGAGGCCTAACAGTAGCCCCAGAACACCTGCTGATGGAGCTCAACTATACCATCTAGAGGCCTGTGATCAACCCACCCATCCACAACCACTGGCATTTGTAAACTTTTCCCAGGTGCCTGAGGAAAAGCAACTGTTCTCAATGGTGGCTGCCACCACCACAACCAGCACCCACCTGTATATGCCACCTGGAGGCCTGGGGACTGGCCCACCCAGCCCATCGCAGCTATTTCTAATACCAGTGCATGCCTTGTGGGAACTCAAAGGTTGTCCTGCCACCACTACTGCCATTGCCCACACCACACAGGCTGTGCTCAGGGGCCCAAGGACTTATCCACTCACCTGGCTCACTGCTGCCACTACCAGCACCTGAGCAACAAGCCTGGAAGCCCAAGCATCAGCCTACCTGCACCCACTAACACTGGTGCCTATATATTATACCCAGGGGCCTGAGAACATGCAGGCTCAACCTGCTGCTGTCAACACTGGGGCATGATGTTTGGCCCCTGGCATCCCTGTCCTGGGCAAAACCTCACCACAGCCTCCACTAACACCTGCAGCTTAAGCTGCTGAGGAATTCACAGATACCACTAGGCTGTTTACAGCTGAAGAAATCATATGGAAACTACAGTACAGAACACATCCGGAATCAAAGCTAAAATTCCCTACCCAACCAACACTTAGAGAAAAATCTTTCCCTATAAAAGCCAATTCAAAACATTTGAAAAGAAGAAAAAAAATAATAAAGATAAGTACAAAACTAAATGAAATCGAGACTAAAAAACAATACTAAGAATCAATGAAATGAAAAGTTCCTTGTATGAAAAGGTAAAATGGATAAACTGAGAGCTAGGAAAAAAAATTTTAAAAAAGAGGGAAGACTCCAATAAAGAAAACCAGAACCAGGAAAAGGAACATTACAACTGATACCACAGAAATACAGAAGGTCGTCAGAGAGCATCATGAACAACTATATACTAACAAACTGGAAAACTTAGAGGAAATGGATAAACTCCTGGACTCATACAACCTACCAAGATTGAATACGGAAGAAAGAGAAAGCCTGAATAAACCAATAGTGAGTAAAAAGATTGAATCATTAAAAGAAAGCCTCCCAAGAAAGAAGAGCCCAGGACTGGATGCTTCACTGATGAATTCTAACAAACTAATACAGAAAAACTAACACCAATTCTCCTCTAACTATTCTAAAAAATAGAAGAAGATGAAATTGTTTTTCACTCAGTCTATGAGGTCAGCATTATGCTGATACCAAAACCAGACAAGGACACTAGAAAAAAACAAAAAGGCCAATATCCCTGATGAACACAGACATAAAAATCCTCAGCAAAATACTAGCAAACAAAATACAAAAGTATATTAAAAAGATAACACACCATGATCAAATGAAATTTATCTCATGAATGCAAGAATGGATCAACATATGCAAATCAACATATGCAAAACATGATACATCACATCAACAAAATGAAGGACAAAACCATCTCAATAGACACAGAAAAAGCATTTGATAAAATTCAATATCTCTTCATAATAAAAATTCTCAAAAAACTAGGCATAGAAGGAACATGCCTCGAAATAATAAAGGCCATATATGATAAAACCATTGCCAACATTATGCTGCATAGAGAAAAGCTGAAAGCCTTTCCTCTAAGAACTGGAACAAGACAAGGATGCCCACTTTCATAACTCCTCTTCAACATAGTACTGGAATTGCTAGCCAAAGAAATCAGGCAAGAAAAAAAATAAAAGGCATAAAACATAAATAAAGGAAGTCAAATTGTCCCTCTTTCCAGGGGACATGATCTTATATTTAGAAAAACCTAAACCCTAAACACACACAATCACTTAAATCTGACCAAAAAAATTCAGTAAAGTTGCAAGATGCAAAATCAGCATACATCTATCAGTAGCATTTTTATATACCAATTACAAACTAATGAAAATAAGTCAAGATGGCAATCCCATTTTACAATAGCTAAAGATAAAATAAAATAAAATAAATACCTAAGAATAGATTTAACCAAAGAGGTTAAAGACCTCTACAAGGGAAATTCCAAAACACTGATAAAAAAAATTGTAGATGCCACAAACAAATGGAAAGACATCCCATGCTCATGGATCTGAGGAATTAATATCATTAAATTGACCATACTACCCCAAACAATCTATAGATTCAATGCAATCCTATCAAAATACCAATGACATTTTTCACAGAAATAGAAAAAAATATCCTAAAATTCATATACAACAACAACAACAAAAATAGCCCAAATAACAAAAGCAATCCTGAGCAAAAAGAACAAAGCTGAAGGTATCAGATTACTTAACTTGAAAATATATTACAAGGCTACAGTAACTAAAATGGAATGGTAATGATATAAAAACAGACACGTGGACCAATATAAAAGAATAGAGAACCCAGAGATATTAATAAATACATGTATTTAGAGCCAGCTGATTTTCAACAAAGAGGCCAAGAACATATATTGGGGACAGAATATCCTTTTCAATAATTGGTGCTGGAGAAACTGGATATTCATATACAGAAGAATGGAACTAGACCCCTATCTTTTACCATGTACAAAAATCAACTTAAAATGGATTAAAGACTTAAATTTAAGAATCCGATACTATAAAAGTACTAGAAGAAAACATGGGGAAATGCTCCAGAACACTCTTCTAGGCAGACTTTAAGGCTAAGGTCCCAAAAGCACAGGAACTAAAAATAAAAATAGACAAATAAGAGTATATTAAACTAAAACAGATAGTTTATGAAAATAAAAATCAGTGTGTCAATGTGACCTAGTCAGTTCTGTATTTCCTTCTCAGTGGCTGATTATTTTTAATAGCAGAAGAGGTAAGAAATGACTTTGATGCTAGGGATTTTTCCTTTTTATTTTATTTTCTCTTTCTTGACATTAAGTTTGACTTTTCAATTCAAATGATAGAAGGAGAAATAAAATTTCAGATAAGGCCACATGTTTGGATACATCAGCATTATGCTGCCTTACCAAACATAGTTTAAGAAGAGTTAAAAAAAATGCTTTCTATTCAAATAACATGATAATTGATAACATTCACATTTTCAAGAACATAATTATATTCTCCATAAAAATTTAAAAAGTTAGCTCTGAGAAATCTACATTCCTCTATTTGTAATTATTGTTTCCTTGAACTAACCATCTAGTCCTTTAAAATCCTAATTAAGTACGAAGATTTTAAAATTATTGAGGACTTTTTTTTTATTCTTGACAGAAGTGAAACAAATAGGTGTTCAGAGTGGAATAAAAATGCACTTGCAAGCTTAGAAAACCCTGTGAAGTAAATTATGGTTGTTGCCTTTTAACCTTTTTAAAACACTCTCAGTGCTAAGAAAATTATTTCTTATTTATTTGAATTTTCATTCTGAAAGTATATGCTAGTTTTAAACATTACCAACTCTATCATTATTTACTATTCAGTTATAATAAAATAAGTAGTGAAAAATATGTTCAAAAGTTTATTGTATGCACGCATATATTACTGGAGAAAAAGAGAATAAAGAAACATATTTTGTTTTAAAATATAAGCAAAAAATTAAGACAGGGGAAAATAGAAATTAAAAAAATAGGGTGCTATATAAATGGGGGTTTGAGAGAAATATCTACAGGTAAATAAATATACCAAAAATAACATAATGATTGGGAAGAGTCACAACTATCAAATCTCCCAAAGAAAAGAGATGGCACAAGATATACAAACAATTACTTTTTTTACTGGATTTTTTTTTCATACAGGTAAAATGCAACATGTATTTAAAACTTTAAGGCTTTTGAGTAAGTTTAGAAAAAATTATGGGCAGGAAAATAAATACAATTGAAAAATTCAGTAGTCCTTTACCTCTTCATTAGGCATAAAGTTGAGAAAATAAGTTAGAAACAAAGATATGCCTTGTAGAAGAGAAAGGAAAAATAAATGGTTTGTGCCATGCCAGAATAAAGTAGAAAAACAAAAGAAAAAAACTGAGAAATAGTAACAAAAAACCTGCTCATATTCAGGACAGAGGATCTTAAAGAATACAACAACAGGAAACCCTGCCACTGCCCATAACATTTCAAAACAAATTTGTAAAAGTTTAATTTCATGTTGATGAGCTTGAGGTCAAAGTGCTAGAGAACAACAGGGGGAGGAGGTGGAAAGGAGGCAGGATATAACACGTAGCCCCTTCAGACAGGACTGAAATAATGGCAATCACATTCTTGTGAGTTAGAATTGGGCGTCCTGTGAAGCTTAAAGATCTTACCCCAAATAAAAATCTAAGAAGATACAATGTGGGTGCGGAGATAATTATTTTCTGTTTGTAATAGGGTTATCTAAACACATCTAAGTAGCTGAGCTGATAGAAATGGGAATAAAAGACCAGTTTCAGATATGTGATCTCAGTACTTCTCATATATCCCTTCCCACCTCAAGTGTCAGAAAACTGAATATTTTTTAAAAAAACTTTTACAGACAGGGTCTCACTGCATTAATCAGGCTGGTTTAAAACTACTGGACTCAAACAATCTTCTCATCTCAGCCTCCCAAAGTGCTGGGATTACAGGAGTGAGCCACTGTGCCCACCCAATGAATATTTTTGCAACTGCTACATGGATTGTTTTTGTTGTTTGACAACCATTTATTGATAATGATTTAGAATCTGATGTTATGTATGTGTATAAATATACATATACATGTCATCCTTTTTTTTTTTTTTTGCTAGAAGTAAATTAATCACAGAAATGGCAAAGCTGGATAATGGAATGAAATGGCTGAAAAACCTGTGGCATTGAAAACCAGGTGAAAAGGCGGCCAAGGTTTGAGCAGAGACTGAAAACCAATTTTTAATCCAATCACTGTTATTGCCTGACTGAGTGACCAAGAAACAGTCCCTGTATCTCCTTGTTTTCATTTATAAAAAGAAGTTAATAGCCAGCAGTTCCTTAACTGCTCTAGGTGTATTATAAAGATAAATGAGATAATTTCTATGTAAAGTTTATGGTTTGTTGGAAAGAAGCATTATGGAAATAAATGTTGGAATTATTATGGCAATGCAGAGGCCTGTAATACAGTATAAGTAAAACAAAATAACATTCCATCTTTATATCACTTTAAAGATTATAGAAGCTTCACAGAGAAAATAAAGAAGACATTTAAATCTTTGAATGAAAGAAAAATAAGAGTGATTCTCATGACAACAAAGTGTCAAATAAATATGATAGATTGATGGATGAATTAAATAACCTAACCACTGTATGCATTCAATATAGGTATTTTTATACATCTTAAGTTTTGTCTATAAGTTTAAAACCTATCATGGTTTAATGCAATCAGAAGAATACATATTTTTCTTTATCCTTTCCCTCTTTGTCTTTTCCACCTTTTTCCACTTGATTTTTGAAATCTAACAGAGTCATTACAGTTAATCACATTCATTTTAAGGTTTAAGAGTCAACATTTTATTCAGAATATTGGTATAGTCTTCTGAGAAGATGATGAATCTTAATAAAGACAGGAAGGTAGCCTGTCACATTAACAGTGCAAGGCCATTTGTCCTTTCTAAGCCAATCTGAATGTGATGACATCAAAAATGACAGTTATCGAGCTGGTTAAGAGAGATGAACATGGAATGAAGGCTGTTAAGTTCGATGGGATTAACTTGGAATTTGTTTAGTCTATCAGTCAGTGTCGTTTATGCACAACTACTACTGCATATAGAGAATTATACTAGGATACTTCTTGGATAAAACTTCTACAAGAGTTTTAGATCTCTTTTAGTAAATGTTACAGTTATCCCTCTGCTTAAATGTCTAGGACAAAGTAATGTTTTCAAAAAGTACACAATAGTCTGCTTAAAACTTTTGGAGAAATACCATTCGACCCGGCAATAGCATTGTCGGGCATCTACCCAAAAGAGCATAAGACTTTCTATTATAAAGACATATGCACCCGAATGTTTATGGCAGCACAATTCACTATTGCACGGTCATGGAAACAACCCAAGTGCCCATCAATTCATGAATGGATAATTAAAATGTGGTATATGTTCACAATGGAATATTACTCAATTCTAAGAAACGACAGTGAGTTAGCACCGTTTATGCTATCCTGGATAAAGCTTAAGCCCATTATCCAAAGTGAGGCGACACAAGATCTAGAAAATGGGCTACACATCTACTCGCCATCAAATTGGTACTGACTGATTTAAACTATGATACTCAAATAGTTGTAGTGTTCACCAAGAATTGGCGGGGGGAAACCCACATCTTAGAGATGTGATGTACATTGTCGGGAGGAAGGGATTACCTCTAACCCTCCTTAGGGAGAGGCAAAGATATACAATGTAACCAAAATGTCAAAAAAAACAAAAACAAAAAACTTATATTGGGTGGTGGACTGGTGGGAGGGGGGAGGAGGGGAAAGGTGTATATTTACATAATGGGTGAGGTGCGCACCACCTGAGGGTTGGATACACTTGAAGCTCTGGCACGGCGGGGTGCGGGAGGGGCGGCAGGGGCAATATATGTATCCCTAACAATACTTGTACCCCCATAATAAGAGGAAATAAAATAAATAAATAAATAAATACTTCACTTAGGAAAAATAAATAAATAAATAAATAAACTTTTCAAAAATTTACTTTAATTAATTATGTGGAATTATAAAACTTCATTGAAAATGTGTTCAAGTTTTTCTATGGATGCATATTTTAAGTATCTAATGTTAGAATCAATACGATATTCTGTAAAGTTAGTGTAAAGATCTTCAAAAGATAGTGGTGCTATGAATTTTTCCAAAATAAAATTTTTTCAATTATAAATATTTCTATGTTATAAGATATAAATAATATACTTAAGAGCAGAAATGTGAAATATAAACAAGTATTAAATTTCTTTTTTCCCTAAAATCAAGTTATAATATTGTGAACCAGATTTTTTTTTAAATATATGAAAATTATCTTGTACTCTAAAACTAGCAAAAAATAAAAGGAAAATTAGGAATGCTTATTAACTATTAGGATTGTTTTAATAGTATATCTCCATTTTGCAATTGCTGAGTTTTCTAATTTCTATATTAAAACTTATTGATGTTATTTTCTCAAATGTAATCTAAAAGTTAAAGTGCATATACATAGGGTATAAATTAATAGGTTATTTTTAACACTCATAGAAAATACTGATTTGTCAAACAACCTCTTGAGTGAAGGAAGCACAAAAATATGAGGAAACACATTTCTTTCGCTGAATTAAAACCCTAAAGGTGTTAGATGCCTACCATCTTGAGTAAATTTATTCTACCCATGAAGCAACAGTTTATGATTTTCAAATGAATAGCACACTTAAATGAAAGGAACATTAATACAATATGATATTAATATACAAATACTCACATTATTCACCTGCCACTGACATTCTGAATTAAATCAGTAATGGGGTGTATAACTGATTAAATATCTACACAACAGAAAGCAACAGCTTATGATTTAAAGAGGTGCTGGTAGAGTGATCACATCATTACACTGCCAAACACCATCTATCACTTTTACTGAACTTAACGAAGATGGATTACATCCTACAGATGAGATGCAGCCTATAAATACTGTCATGCTGATCTTCATCTGACTTTCCTAGAGAATAGACAAGCAACAAATCAATAATTGAAGAAGTCATTTTAGAAATCCAGCGTTATTCAGCACCTGGAAGAAATCATGTAGGACATTATAGCAACAAATAGCCTTGATTCAATGAAATCTGCTAATTCATGCTCTCTCTTGTTAACGAACTTATTTTCTTTTTAAGCTTATTTACTTCATTAAGTTTAAGAGAAAGCATCATTTCAGTGTAGAGACTCACCACCCACATTTACACTTTAAACCAAGACTGGTTTAGCAACAGCAAAATTCTTTTACTATAAACTTTCTTTATCAAGTACAATATACTTCTCAATTCAAGTTACAAGCTCATACAGGTAATTACAAATGTATAACACATAACATTAGCTTTAAACTGACTGTCTTTGGACATTGAAACAAAGTGAATACCATTAAAATATGCATAAATAATGCATTCATTTTACAACTTCTGGGTTGTTTTAATAGTATTTCTCCATTAAACACCTGCCTGAGTTTCTATTTACCATCTTATTTAGCTTTCACAGTTTACCTTAGTGGAAACTGCCTGTCAATTGCTTCAGTAGTCCAGTCACTGGAGACCAGACTGCTTTCTGTCAGTCGGCTTATGTAATGGTATGGTAATAGATAACAGGTGGTCAGTGTTCGATGACTGAGGTGAAGATGATGTCTCACAAGCTATAAAACATCTGAGGAAATGCTTTAGCAGTTCACACTTACTACTAATTGCGCCATTAGAACTTTAATTAATTTTTTACCCTTCCACTATGTTCCTTAGGTGGCCATAAGGCAGGAAATCACTTGGAACAGAAAGAAAGAATCTAAAGAGACGATAATGAGGTGTAATAAAAGAAAGAATGAGTGGCAGAATGGCTCACATTTTGCTCTGAAACTAGAGTGGAGTTTGATTGCTTAATCAGTTCTATGTTTAATCATGACCCTAAACGGGGCCACCGTGTTTAAGGAGCACCTTAATTCTAAGAGTATGTTAACCACTGCCCATATTTAAACTGACTATTCTCAATTACTAACTGTATCTTGAAAGTATTTCAAAATGCTTCCCTTCTGATTTTAGGGTATCAGCAATCAAATCCACCAAATCAGAAGTGGAAAAATGAGACATGAAAAAGGTTTCACACTAGAATAATCTATATATTTTTAAGATATAGCCTTAGAGCATGTTACATAAGGTGGAAACAAGGCAATATAAATATTTGCAAAAGACATATCTGATAAAGGACTGTTATCTAAAATATATTAACAAAACTCTTAAAACTCAACAATAGAAAAATGAACAACCCATTTTTAAAAATGGGCAAAATACCTTAAAAGACAATTTACCAAAGAAGATATACAGATGGCAAATAAGCATACAAAAATATGTTCAATATTATATATTATTAGGGAATTGCAAATTAAACCATACCTATTAGACCAGCTAGAATCTAAAACACTGACCAGAAGAACTACTATAAGGGATATAAAGCAACAGATACTCTTGTTCCCTTCTGATAGGAACATAAAATGGTATAGCCTGGTATAGCCACTTTGGAAGACAGTCTGGTGCTTCTTACAAAACTAAATATCCTCATACGATCCTTATATGATCCAGCAGTTGTTCATCTTGTTATTTACCTATAGGAGCTGGAAAGTTATATCCACACAAAACTTGCACATGAATATTTGTAGCAACTTTATTCATAATTGCCAAAACATGGAAGCAACCAAAATGTCCCTCAATAGGTAAATGTATAAACAAACTGTAGTATATCCAGACAATGAGACTGTAGTATATCCAGATAATTATTCAGAGCTAAAAAGAAATGACCTATAAAGCCATGAAAAGACGGAGGAAACTTAAATGCATATTACTAAGTTAAGCAACCCCACTACTAGGCATCTACCCAAAAGAAAAAAAGACATTCTATAATAAAGACATCTACACTCACTTGTTTATGGCAGCACAATTCACAATTGCAATGATGTGGAAACAACCCAAGTGTCCACATGAGTGGATTAATTAAATATGGTATATGTATACCATGGAATACTACTCAACTACAAAAAACAATGGTAAACTAGTACCTCTTATATTATTCTGGATAGATCTTGAGCCCATCCTTTGAAGTGAGGTATCACAAGAATAGAAAAACAAGCACCACATGTACTCGCCATCAAATTGATACTAACTGATCAAGACTAAGGTGCTCACATGATAGTAATACTCATTAGTTGGCAGTCAGGTGGAGGTGGGTAAACTCACAACTAATAGATGTGGAGTGCACTGTATGGGGGAAGAGCACACTTGTAGCCCTGGTTTGGACGAGGCAAAGGCATTATATGTATCCAAAATGTTTGTACTCCCATAATATTCTGAAATAAAAAAAAAAAAGAATCCAATCTAAAAAGGCTATGTATTGTATAATTTCATATATGACATTCTATGGAAAAACTATAGAGACAATAAAAAGATCATTGATTGCCAGGAATTAGGGAGGAGAGAAAGATAAATAGGCAGAGCATGGATGGATTTTAGGGTAGTGAAACTATTCTATATGGTACTATAATATCAAAACCCATAGAATGTACAATACCAATAGTGAACGTTCATGTAAAGTATGGACTTTGGGTGATAATTATGTGTCAGTGTAGGTTAATCTGTTATAACAAATGTACCATTCTGATGCAGGAAGAGAGAGGTTGTTACATGTGTGGGAACAGGGAGTATATTGGAATTCTCTGTACTTGTTGCTCAATTTTGCTGGGAATCTAAAACTGCTCTAAAAATAAATCCTGTTAAAATAAGAACATCAAAAAGGTAGTGGAAGATATTTTAATATTAAATATAGATATGGAATGTCTTTCTAAGTCTGATGGGAATCCTAGAATGCATTAGAAAAGATTAGCAAATTTGGATGTACAAACAATTATAACTTCTAAGATAGACTAATGGCCAAGAAACATGAAAAAATGCTCAACATCTCTAATCATCAGGGAAGTAGAAATCAAAATCACAATGAGATATCACTTAACTCCAGTGAGAATGGCTTTTCTCAAAAAGTCCCCAAACAACAAATGTTGGCGTGGATGTGGAGAGAGAGGAACACTCATACACTGCTGATGAGACTGAAAACTAGTACAGCATCTATGGAAGTAGTATGGAGATACTTTAAAGAACTAAAAGTAGAACTACCATTTGATCCAGCAATTCCACTACTGAGTATCTACCCATAGGAAAAAAAGACACTCTATAAAAAAGACAACTGCACCTAAATGTTTATAGCAGCATAATTCACAATTGCAAAGATATGGAAACAACTCGAGTGCCCATCAATACATGAGTGGATTAACAAAATGTAGTATATGTATACCATGGAGTACTACTCAGCCATAAAAAATGATGAACTACTTGTTGTATTATCATGGATGGAGATAGAGCCCATTCTTCAAAGTGAAGTATCACAAGAATGGAAAAACAAACACAACGTGTACTCACCATTAAATTGGTACTAATTGGTCAATACTAATGTGCACATATGGAAGTAACATTCATAGGGTGTCAGGCAGGTGAGAGAGAGGAGAGGATGGGTAAATCTACATGTAACAGATGTAGTGAGCACTGTCTGGGGGATGGACACACTTGTCGGATGTTGCAAAGACAATATATGTAACCAAAGTATTTGTACCCCTATGATACTCTGAAAAAAAATTTTTTTTTTAAATTTTGTTATGGAAAAAAGTGTAAATAAAGATAATTAAAAGATAACATAAGAAAAATGTATCCAAAAATACCGAATTGATATCTAAAATATTAGTATATAAAGATCACTTAGAAAGCAATAAGGAAACTATAAAAAACAGAATTTTAAAATAGACAATATATATCAATCTTGCCACGGCTTCTACTTTTAAGCTGCTATGGCGCATCTTCTGAAAAACAGCCATACTCTGCAAATCCACAAAACAAAGTGAAACTTGACTATTCTAGAGCTTCCCTAAGGGCTCAATGTACCCTATCACTTTTTAGCAAGAAATACAAGGAGTTCCTGGTGCCAAGTGGAGTTCCAGCTGCCTTCCTGAACCACAGGTGCTTCAATAATAAAACTTAAAATGTGACACTGGCATAGTAAAAATAATCAGGATATGGGTGGCAAGAACTCAAATATTATAGACATATAGTTACCCATCTAATTACTTATTATACAGGAAAAGAAAATTTCCTGCCAATCACAGCTCTAGAATAAGGGGAAAAAATTCATGAAGTTGCTGTGTATAAGATGCTCTTTGCCACTTTAAACAAAATTCTGTAAGATAGACATGAAATCAGACCAGAGCTAAATGGCAAAATGACAGAAGGAAAAGCAACTCTGATAAACTAGGCTTTTCTGCCTAAGATCTGAAATCTAAATTAACTAAAAGGTTCAACTGTGTACCTTTTAGAGAAGAGAGTCCCAACCTGAATATTTTTTAAGCATTGCAAACAAAGCACCAGCCTTAGCAAGATAGAAGACAGAAGCACCAACCCATTCCTGAGCACTTTCCATTGAGAGTTCTCTCTAAAACAGTGTGACCCAGGACACTAGCCAGATCAGATAAAACAATGTTGCCTTCACAGCAGAGCCTACTGTTTCACCTGGTATCAAGCTGAGAGAGAGAGAAAAAGAGAGAGAGAAATAGAACAGAGGATAATAAGATACTAGTCTTCAGGTATAAAAATTGTCTACTCAAGCTCACTTACCCATACTATAAATGTCCAGATTTGCAAAGTTTAAAAAATTATGATATCATGGGTTGACAATATTATGGAGAACTGGAATTAATTATTCTCATATCATCATTTATTGATACATTGCTAATTAATTGGTAAGATAAGGGTTTATGTCCTCTGAATTAAAAATTCTACTTCTAGGAATTTATACTATAATAATACCAGTACAAAGAAATACTTATGTATTCAGTTGTCAAGTGCTACAATTTTTATAATAGGAAAACATTTTAAGTGGCCTAAGGCCCACACATAAGAAAGTGGTAACTAAAATATGGCAAATTCATAACATGGAGTATTATGTAGTTGTCTGAAGAATGAAGTATTCCATTGGTACTGATATAAAATGAAATTTCATGACATCATAAGTTTACAAAAGCAAGCTTCAATACTACAAACACACATAAAGTGAATCTATTATACATACACACACATATATATTTGAATCTGCATGGAATAATTATTTCCCTCTTGGAACTGGGATTTGGACTTACTACAAATTCTTCCTTGGGATTTGGGTTTTGTTTTTACAATTTCATAATTTTACATAACAAAAATTCAACAAAGTAATACAAAGAAAGAAACATTGCTAGCACTAAAACTCTCCACTTCAGCAAAACCCATAATAATGAGAAGTGTAATGAGGATAGCACAAAATAGGGATGATCTCAACCTGGCAATAACAGCATAGCAAATTTGAGAAGCAAGTTGGTTGGGCCATCTGTTTTCCTGGTTACTTGACTCATGAGATGACCACAATTAAATTAGCTACTATTAATAAAATAGCAGAGTGATGGTTCTTATCATGAGATTCATAGCCCAAGAGCATCAGCATTACCTGGGAACTTGACAAAATGCAAATTCTCAGGCCCTACCCCAGAGACCTACTTAATTAGAAATTTGGAAATGGTGCCCAGCAATCTGAGTTTTAACAAGTTCTCCAAGAGATTCTGGTGTATGATAAATTTTGTGATTAAAAGACAGCATAGTGATTTAGAATAAAGGATCAAACTTCCAGTTTTAGCACCAAAATATAAATATCTTGAAAGCCATCATTTTTATTACAATAAGGAAAAAGCTGAAAAGACAAAAATCAACAACATTTGTTGCACCAATCAGAAAACTGATGTTACAAGGCAAAGCACCATCCTGAAATCTGGAGAGACAGGCAAATACAAATAACCATGGCTGAGGTTAGCTTACCGGGAGTACAAACCATCAAAGCCACAATGGAAATAAGCACTTAAATAGTAACTTCGATGAATTGCTGGAGTTGGACTATAGACTAGATTAAGAGTGGTAAACTCTTTCAATCTGTAGTCTTAGGTGCCTTACATTTTTGTGGGTTTTATTTCTAGGAACTCCATCACATTCTCACAGTGAAAATGACAAGAAAAGCAAAAACAAAAACAAAAACATCCTGTTTCTGGCAGGGGACGGGGAAAAGTAAACATTTAAAAAATAAACTTGGAATTCTCATTTATGAAGACCTTCTCAGCAAAAGATTTTACTAGAGCCTTATCCAATGTAGGGGAAGGGAAATTACACAACTCCTTCCCATCTAGCCTTCCTGTCTCACTTAAGGGAAGAGGGAATTTGAGCCACACCTGTGAAGGTCACAGCCCTGGGAAAGAAGCCCACAAGGCCAAGTTCTAATCATTGGATGATAGAATACTTTTCCTGTCCTACAACTTTACCACTGCATCAACTGGACTCTAGTATAACAACAGTATAGTCATAATGTAATACATTACAACTGAAAGATCTGTAAGGCTCAGACTCTGTTTAAAAAAGTAGTTTTTAGGGAAACTCCAAGACAGCAAAAGAGACAAAAACAAGGACGCTAGAGGAAATCAAAATCTCAGATACCTAAAGCTATGGCAAACATTAAATATAATCCAACTCCTTGCCAGATTAACATAAAACCTCACACTAAATATCAATTTATCTCAGTCCCCAAACCTGATATATTATGTCTAGTTTTGGCAAAAAGTTTGCATGGAATGCTAAAAGGCAAAGAAAAACACATCCTAAAGAAACAAAGCATACATTAGTACCAGGCTACAATATGGTAGAGATTTCAATGTTATTAGATCAGAAATTCACAGTAATCATTATTATAAGTTAAAGTCTCTAAAGAAAAAAGTAGACAACATTCAAGAACAGATGAGTAATGTAGCACAGAGGTGGAAACTGTAAGAATAAAAAATAAATGGTAGAAATAAAAGACACTGTAACAAGTTGATTGCCTTTGATGGGCTCATCCATTAGACAGAATGCAACTAAGGAATAAATAGGGAGCTCAAAGACATGTCAATAGAAACTTCCCAAGCTAAAATACAAGCATTAAAAAGAATAATAATAATAAAGATCATGAATAGAACATTGAAGAAACAGTGAAACAATTTTAAATGGCATAATATATACATTACTGGAGAAGAAATGAGAAGAAAGAGATAGCAGAAGATATATTTGAAGTAATAATGGCTGAACATTTTCAAAATTATTGGCATACACAAAAACCACAGAGCCAAGAATCTCAGAGAACACTAAGCAGAATAAATACTAAAAAATCTATACGAAGGCATAGCATATTCAAACTGCAGGAAACAGAATGCAAAGAGAAAATCTTAAAAGCAGCCAAAGACCAAAAGAATTCCTTACCTTGTAGAAGAACAAAGATAAAATTTAAATCAGACTTCTCATTAGAAACTGTGCAAGCAAAAAGAGTAGTGTGAAATAGTTAATGTGTTGAAAGAAAAACAAAGTCATCAGCCTGGAATTTTATATCCAGTGTAATTAAACTCCACATTAAAGGAGAAGTAAAAACTTTCTCAAACAAACAGAAACTTAGGAAATGAATTGAGACTAAACCTATCCTGTAAAAAATTTTAAAGAAGTTCTTCAGGGAGAAGGAAAATAGAAGTCAGAAAATTAGAGTGATATAAAGACAGATGGAGTGTCACAAAAGGAATAAAGGTAAAATGAAATCTTTTATTTTACGTATCCTAGTCCTATCATGAGAAAAAAACATCAGGCAAATTGCATTTGAGGGACATTCTACAAAATACCTGACCAGTACTCCTCAGAACTGTCTAGGCCATTTAAAAAAGGGAAAGTCTGAGAAACTGCCACAGCCAGGAGGAATTGAAAGGGACATGACAATGACATATAATATGGTATCTTGGATGGGATCCTGGAGCAAAAATATTAAAGCACATTTTGTAAAAACTAAAGGAACCAAAGTCAACTATGAACTTTAGCAATAAAAATGTATAAACATCAGTTCATTAATTATAACAAATAAATACTACTGATATATTACTAATAGGGAAAACTGGGTATGGGATATATGAAGTCTCCCTGTACCATCTTCTCAATTTTTCTGTAATCTAAAATTGTCTCAAAATATATATATTCTATTAAAAAAGGGTTAAGGGTCAGTTTGAGTCACAGTTTTATCAGTTCCTACTTCAAGACTCTAAGCTACTTCATCTCTTGGAAACTTATTTT
This sequence comes from Cheirogaleus medius, assembly GCA_008086735.1. NCBI lineage: Eukaryota > Metazoa > Chordata > Mammalia > Primates > Cheirogaleidae > Cheirogaleus > Cheirogaleus medius. The sequence continues at coordinate 8,047,573 of VBSM01003200.1, read as the reverse complement.
TTCCCTTGTAAAACAAGGATGATAATGGAAGACGTAGCATATGTAGTTACTGTGTAGATTAAATGCTATGTGAAGCTTTTAGTAGACTGTGTGGCATATGATAAACATATAAAATGAAAATAATCATTATTGTAGCCCAAAAGGAAAATATGTGGGTCATCTAGGTTTTCTTGTAAAGGAAGAGAGAAATTTGTAATGAGATCGATGCAAAAGAAATTACTCTGTATTGAGGCTCTAAATTAAAAATACTCTTCATTATATTGTTATTATTCACATTCATTTATTATCCTCTTTTATTTGGGAGTAACATGGATAGATAAGGCTTACAATTCTTTTGCTCAGATTGTGGTTATATGATTTAGAGCTGAGGTAGCTGAACTTTATTGTCAAGGCACTCCCAGAAGGATATCTCTCCGATGGCTGGAGTGCCACACTTGTCCAACTGTAATCAGCCTTTTGTCCTGTATGTTCTATAACATGACTTTTATTATGATAGCAAGAACTTTTGTTGGGCTACTTACTAGCCAAGTATATGGTACAAAGAAATAAAGATAAGGTCCATCCTTTTCATTGTCTGGAATATACATATATATGTATACATAAGAGGAGATAGTTAAGAATCCCGATTAATAATTTAAGAAGATTCACTCCTGTGTTTAACCATGAAGTGACATGTTGAACACCATAAATCTAATAAATCTTGGTCAAACCTTTCCTCATGAATCTATTTTAGGTCATTCTTGATAATCTACACTGTCTTTCAGTCCTGGCCATTTATTTGAAGGGTACTGGTAGCATAAATAAATTTCACAGTTCACGAACAAACCCGAGATAAAAACAGACTCACTATCAAAAGCTACACTGTTTGGAAGCCAATGTTCTGCACATAACTGGTACTAAACTGGGGTTGTTACAGCTAATATATTAGATGAAACTAGGACCTTAGTGAGCCACACTGAAAAATAGTCCTTCACAATTAAGAAATTTCCTGTAATTGCACCTACAAAAATCAATATTGATTATTGTATAAAACTTCTTGAACCCTTAGCATGGAAGAATCAATGCCTTTGGCAGATTACGTATAGTAGCATGGCATGCATTATACAATTAATTCAATAATACACATTAATTCCAGGTCAGCAGACATTCATCAGCCAATGCTTTCATGAAAACAATTCTTAAATGTGCTGCATAAAGTATGGCCGAAACAATTTGAGGATCACTCTGGGAAATAAAAATATAATTACAATTACATCATTCCTTTTTAGATAGAAAATGTATTCATGCATTTAATTATTCATTAAAATGTGTTAGTGTTTTCTATCTTCAAGTCATAGTGTAAGGTAATAAAGTCATAATACAAATTCCAATGATTATTCCTTAGAAGTATATAAAACTGATTTTATGTATATCATGTTTACTTATTTTTAAAACACCACATCCTCCTCTATCATTTCTAATAATGTTATAAAATTCTCCAACGAAAGTCAAGATAGTGAAAATAGCATTAAATATGTGTCCAATTAGAAGTAATTAACTAAATAATAAACTAAAACAAATATTGGACATCATTTTTCTAATGAGATTCAGTTTAAGAAGCTAAAGTTCCTTGAAGCTGAGGAAATAAATGCATTAGCCACAGACATAGCTTACTTCTCTTCAATATCCTTGAGGAAATACATTTTATTAACTCAGTGGGAAAAGAATCGAGATAGCTATGATAGTACTTGCTAAAATCTAAAAGCTACCTGGTTGAGAAGATGGCCCAAGGAATGAACAGGACCAAATACTTTGTGGGACAATGAGAAATAAACTTTGGATCTGACTCAATGACAGCTTATTTTATTAACAGCTTAGGATAAAAGGGTAAAGGGCTATATTGTGTTTTTAAGGATACAATTACAAAGTTATAGAATACCTATATAATTTAAAGACACAAAATGAATAGGAGAGTTACCAGAGATCACCCCAGGAACTGAATTTTAGAACTTTAGCTTTGAATCAAATGGCACCAAAGTTCTATCAACAGATACAAAGAAACCATAGTCTGGAAAAGAAAGTAGGGGAGAAATTGCTGTTAACCAGAGGATGGATGAGAATCCCAGCCAGAGATGAGATCATTTACTCCATGGTTTATCTTCTACTGCTCACGTCTATGTCAACATAACTGGTCATTCCAATAACTCCAAATCTCCTTTCGATAGTTCATGTCACAAGGAGGTCATGGATAGCATATAATTTCTAATTCTCCCTTGAATATATTTAGAGATTTTTCTTCAGATCTGTCTAATGTGTGTTCTCATACATTAGTATAAGCTCACTGTTGGCAGGACTGCAAGTAAGTACAACCTTTATGAAAAACAGTATGGACATTTCTCAAAAAAATAGATATAGACTCACCATTCCACCCAACAATCCCCCTACTGGGTACCTACCTAAAGGAGAAGAAGTCATTTAATCAAAAAGACACCTGCAGTCAAATGTGTATTATAGCACAATTCACAATCACAGAGATGTGGAATCAACCTAAGTGCCCATCAGTTCATGAGTGAATTAACAAAAGGTATTGTATATATACCATGGAGTACTACTCAGCCATAAAAAGGAATGAAATAATGTCTCTTTCAGCAACTTGGATGGAATTGAAGACGTTATTCCTAAGTGAGGTTACCTCAGGAATGGAAAAACAAACATCACATGCACTTTCTAGTCATTAGGAACTAATTGATGGGCACACGTGGTCACAAAGAGATGTAAAGATCATAGGAGATCAAGACGGGGGAGCAGGAGGTAAAACCCTACCTATCTAGTACAATTAACACTAACCGGGTGATGGACACACTAAAAGCTCCAACTTAAACATTATAAAAGGTGTCCATGTAACAAAAGCACTTGTACCTCCTTAATACTTTGAAATTAAGAAAAAAAGTGAAGAAGGTGGTATAAACTGTTAATCCAAACAGCTTTCAAGCTGTAGCCTTGGCCCAAAAGCATTCTGCTTCTGCGTAAAGTTTATTTTAGAGTTCAGATTCTTTCCCCAATGTGCTATCATTTCAGTTCTCCCACTCCATGGGCACTTAATCTGGAACCAGTGTCAGCTGCCACAGCTATAGACCTTACTAGACACCAGTGCTTGCTGCAGCCTCACAGGGAGGACAGGACTGATTTTGCTGACTCTCTTCTACCCTATAGCTGTTGTTGCATGGCTTAGCAGGTGTTTTATTCACAGTTTAAATTCCAGCACTACTTTTTTAGACATTCTAAAAACCCAATTTAAGAAATTTAAGAAAGATGAATCAGTCAGAGATCCAGTAAAGTTTGACCATGCTGAAGATGAAAGTTACAAAAGTCTTCTAACATCAAACATCTAAAATTAATCCTCAATTGTCTGTGGAGGATTCTAAGGGATCTTGCTCCAAACTTTCTGCTGTAATACAAATTTTAGGCTCATTTTGCATGACAAATTATATTGATTCCTTTGTGTAGCACTAACAGTTGATGAGCTTCATTTTGATAGGCCCATTTAACATATCATTCTTTGTTGTTTTAATATCTGTGTAGTGTTTACTGCATTCTTAAATTCATGTAGAGTGACACCTGAGCTCTAGTAGGTCTAAAAGTTTTTCCTTTTTCCTTACTTTCCTTCAGTCTCCATGCAGGAAGCAGAGTAATCCTTCTAAAACAATGTCAGATTATTTCGCTGTTCTACCTAATTATAGTGGCAAGACCCAAGATGATCTGGCCCCCAGTTAGTATTCGGATCTAATCAATTCCAACTCCCCCCTTGCTGACTCTCTTCAGCCACACTGGCCTGCTTGCTTTTCCTCCAATCACTGAGTGTGCTTCTGGGTCCAGGCCTTTGTACTTGCTGTCCCTCTTCCTGGAACACTCACTCCTTAGCTTTCCTTATATCCTATATATACTGAGTTTGCCACTCAAATGCTATGTCTTTAAAGAATATTTGTCTAACTACCCTATTTAAAATAGCATCATTTGCGTCCATCATATACTATTCCTTTATCCTATTTTGTTTTGCTTCAAAAAACTTATAACCATATGATGAATACATTTTATTTATTTAATTTAATTTATTACCTTTGCCCCACACTATAATGTGAGCTCCAAAAAACTAGGGAGCTATCCACTGATTTATCCCAAGGCCCATAAGAAAACCTGACAATCATAAACATTCAGTATTTGTTGAATGAATGAATAATGAATTAACTTTTAAGAAAGCTGCTCTGCACATCTTCTGAAACATTATCTTCTATTTCTACTGACCATGAATTATCAGTCACATGTTATGGATAGAACTTGTGTTTGATGCTACTCCTTTTGTTAAGGCAATATACAGTCATGCACTCTTACTTACCAAGGCCATTTTAATGTCAAATTTGAAGCATTCAAGAGTCTTCATTATAAAACTCCATAGAAAAGACAAAATTATAATTTGTCAACCATGTTATCCACAAAATTGCAGGGCTCAAATGAATATTAAAACTCTGCAATCTAAGTAGCAAAGCCTTCTGCAGACGGCTGTTCTTTTTATGAAATTTAAATCTTGGAACAATGACTGATAGCATAAGGGGAAATTAGCTTTCCCAAGATTTCACAAGTTCATCAAAAGCTTTATTCTTTAATAAGCAATAGCAATAATTAAGGGTTTTTATTGTGGCAAAAGTCTAAATCGGCAGATTTTTTTAGAATAAAAAAGTTTCACTTTTAGGTGTCTCTGTGATTCCCTTTCTTATAGAATAAAACTCTTTTAGCATTTGGATGCCAAAGGATGAGCTTACTGGAATTAAGATTTTCAAAATTTTTCAAATGGTCATCAAGCTCTTTTACTGCCTTGATAATATCACAGCTAGACCTGGTGATTTTATGGAAAATTTATTCTATCTCTCTGAGAATATTTTAGGGATCTTGAATTATACATTCTCAAAATCCTACACTATGTCCTCTATTTTACTAGACTGTAAGTTCTATGAGGACAAGGACCTTCAGTGTCCTGTTCTGCATTACATCTCCAGTGCCAAGCATGTTGCCTGTGTAGTGAGGTTATGCATAAAATATATTAGTATGTGTATTTTTTCCTGGTAAGTGATTTTCCTCTCTATGTCAAAGGCTTGCACATGGCTGCATATAGAATAAAGATTTTTATTGAGAAAAAGTTAATGCTTTATTTTTACTTTTAAAAGCTCTACGTTGAAAGCTCACAGTAGAAATAACATTTCCATGCTTGAGCACAGGAGTTGAAGCCTGCCATTAGCTCATGAGGTATGATTGCACCACTCACCACCGCATTCCAACCTGGGCAACAAAGTGAAACCCTGTCTCAAAAAAATAAAAAATAAAACAAGAAGAAGAAGGAAAGAAAGAAAAAGAGAGAAAGAGCGAAAGAAGGAAGGAAGGAAGGAAGGAAGGAAGGAAGGAAGGAAGGAAGGAAGGAAGGAAGGGGCATATTACTGAAGGCCAAACCTAAAACTAGGCTTATTTGAGAAAAGAAAAAATGTTCAAAAATCAACAATGTAGTAAATTCAATGTATGTCAGAACAATAGATTTGGAAAAGAATTGAAGTTGACATAGATCAAAGTTCCCAGATATCCAGATAAGCACTGTTGAATCTGACAAATGAGGTGAGTGACCTAGACCTTCATAGAGGTTTCTGGGGCTGGTGATAAGGGTTGTGCACCTGGGTGGACCAGAGTCATGATTGAGAATCTGTCCCAGTTATCTTTCCCACTTGTTATCAGTGTCAAATTGCTAATTGAAAGCATGGTTAACACCTGCAGACCTTCCTTTGTCTTTCATTTGAGCACCCCATGTTGCCTGTACCAAAGAGCTACTTCATCTATTGACCTCATCCCACTGATAGGTGCTTCATCCATAAAAAGTAGAATGTGTGTTCCAAGATTTTGGTGAGTGCCATCTGAACTGTCTACATGATCATCTAACTTCAGTGTCCCAAGATACTTTTAGGTCCCAAAGTAAAAGAGTTTAGGGGTCTTGGATATTCATATGGATTATGGTAAATGAACAGAAACCTGAATATCAGTACCTAGTGAAACCATGGAGTGATAGAATCCACCCTCAGTACACCTCACATAGAGAAAGACCTAAAAATATTTCCTGAATCTTCATAGCTTATCTCTTTTTATGTGACATTAATCCCCAATTCATATATGAGTTCTGCCCAAAAAGTATCCAGCCATTGTTAACATAACAGAAACGGTTTGTGCTTGCATGACATTGATGTAACCTGGCAGCCAAGGAGAGTGGACTGTGATGTGCATGAACAATGATGACTTCACTGTACTAGTCACTGGGGCAGATGCCATTGAGTGAGCACGTGTACTGTGTGGCCGCCGCATTCAAAATGTCTGAGCAGAAAATGTTGGGAAAACTTATAGACATTGGCCTAGGGAAAGAATTTATGAAGAAGACCCCAAAGGCAATCACAGCAACAACAAAAATAAATAAAAGAGACCTGATCAAATTAAAAAGTTTCTGCACAGCCAAAGAAACTATCATGAGAACAGACAACATATAGAATGGGAGAAAATATTCACACGTTAAACATCCAATAAAGGAATGATAACTAGAATATATATTGAACTTAGGAAAATCAGCAAGAAAAAAATCAAACAACCCTATCAAAAAGTGGGCAAAGGACATGAAGAGAAACTTTTCTAAAGAAGATAGCCTGATGGCTAACAAACATGAAAAAATGCTCACCATCTTTAATCATCAGGGAAATGCAAATCAAAACCACAATGAGATATCACTTATCTCCAATGAAAATGGCCTTTACCCAAAAGTTCCAAAACAATAAATATCGGCGTGGATGCGGAGAGATAGGTACACTGCTGGTGGGACTGCAAACTAGTACAACTCTGTGAAAAGTAATATGGAGATACCTCAAAGAGCTACAAGTAGATCTACCATTTGATACAGCAATCCCATTACTGGGCATCTACCCAAAAGAACAAAAGCCATTCTATAAAAAAGACATCTGCACCCTAATGTTTATAGCAAAACAATTCACAATTGAAAAGATGTGGAAACAACCCAAGTGTCCATCAATACATGAGTTGATTAATAAAACGTGGTATATGTATACCATGGGGATCTACTCAGCCACAAAAAAACAATGGTGATCTAGCACCTCTTGTATTATCCTGGATAGAACTGGAACCCATTCTACTAAGTGAAGTATCACAAGAATGGAAACACAAACACCACATATACTCACCATCAAATTGGTGTTAACTGATCAACACTTAAGTGCACATGTAGTAATAACATTCATCAGGTGTTGAGCAGATGGGAGGGGAGTGGAGGGGATGGGTATATTCACACCTAATGGGTGCAGTGTGCACCATCTGAGGGATGGACACACTTGAAGCTCTGACTTGGGTAGGGCAAAGGCAAGATACGTAACCTAAACATTTGTACTCCTGTAATATGCTGGGGAAAAAAACTGGAAAGAAAAAAAAATGACTGAGCAAGTAGAACAAAAGAAATCTGCATCAAATTTTGCATTAAGCTTGAACAATACTCAATGGAAACTATTCAGATGTTACAGAAGGCTTTCGGGGATGATGCAATGAGTGCAGCCCAAATGAAAGCGTGGCACAAATGCTTCAAAGATGGTCAAGAATCTACTGAAAGTGATCCACGTTCTAGAAGGCCTGCAACAAGCAGAGCACCTGAGAATGGTGAATGTGTACGGCTTAAGTTAAGACACACTGGGAGAACTGTGTGAGGTCCCAAGGTGCCTACTTTAAAGGGAACTGAGGCATCATTTTCTTTTGTACAATGTTTCTTGTACCTTGTATATGCTTCAATAAATGTCTCTATTTTTCATATTACATGGCTGGATACTTTCTGGACAGACCTCATATATATGTACCTATATATCTATATATATGATGTTCCAATCTCTCTCTCTCTCTCTCTCTC
>VBSM01003200.1:7992424-8034154 GCA_008086735.1 Cheirogaleus medius | reverse complement strand
GAAATACATATTTTAAAAAAGAAACTTTATAAGAGAGAGTATTTTCTGTAAAGTTTTCCCAAAATAATTTATTGGCAAATGAAGGTCTTTTTTAGTTTTGATTTCTGAATACTTGTTTACATTTTCTGTTTTTTCTAATGTAAAAGGAAGGCACAGACTAACCAAAACCTTCAGAAGAACAGATGAAGGCAATTCAGCTGGCTCTAAGAAAGTTTAGTTAAATCATTCTAAAGACTGGCCTAACTGGGGGACTTTATTTAAATGGCAGCTAATGAAAGCCCCTAATACAGTGTCTCCTACTAAATTAACTCAAAAAATCTTAAGAGAAATATAAAGTGAAAATTTACAGCACCACCAAATTATAGTAATGTTGGAAAAGTAGCTCCAAGCAGTAAGGAGATATTTCCTGTAATTACAAGGTTAATGGACTTAGACTAAGAAACACAGCAAGTAATAGCAATGTTTAGCCAGGGAGGGTAGAACAACCATGTTAAGATTGAAGGTATCATTTATCATGTATTGTTTTCTTAACTCCATTGTCTCTTCCCTAGGTCACAAATAGTATTAATAAATCCATATGAAAAACAAACAGGACAGTCATCTATTTATTGTACAAGTTTTTACTTCTCAAAAACCACCTTAACCCTCTTTCTTTCACAATGGCCTTTAATATTTCTTTTTCTTCAAACATTTCAGGAAGCGCCTGAACAATCTGGCAGTGTGAGCTTAGGAGATGAGAACTGGCAGAAGTTCATTTCACCTAGGGAGATATAGTTCCCCAAAGGATGAATATGGTGAAGGGAAGAAATAAAAGAAAGGATTCTAGTTTTCTGTATATTTTTATATATTCCACAAAAATAATATTTCATGGAACTAGGTATTAGAAGAAAATGCCATATGATCAAGAATGGTTGCAGTAGATGAAATCAGTTTGGGACACATGTACATCACCCAGACTTTCAGCTGATGACTGGAGGAAGTCATCTGAAAAAAATCAAAGGCAAACAATATACTCTGATTATTATCAAACACTAGGTTTGCCTTCTGAGGTAGAAAAAGCATTGGAAAATAGATAACTTGGTGCTAATATTACCTTCAGAAAAACGGAAAATGAACTTCACCTTAAAAGTTTAGGAAAACTATATGCTTCTCAATATGGATAATCAAAGAACATGTTAGAAGATAGTATGATACCTAAAAATCATAGAATGTGAAAATTAATGTTAAAAAGCTGTTATAAAGAACAGCAAAAAGTCAAAAGGAAAGAAAACGCTAATAAAAAGCAACAAATTAAGACAAAAAGGGAGATGTCTGAGATAGGGAAAGATTATAGGAAATCAAATCAAGTGCAAAATTAAAATCTATAATTGACACAGTAAAAAAATGCAATTGTCATTTTCAAACATTGAATTACTGATGGGAAAGACAAATTTGAGGCACTCACCTAGATCAGTACATAAATATAAAAATAGTAATGGAAAATTTAAAAGATATGGATACTGACCTACTGAATTTTAAAATGGCTAAAATACTGTTATAAAGGCAGTTATCAAAGATATAATTTTTTACTCTATATAGGTAATGAAAAAATTGCACAAGAAGAGTAAAAAGTTAGCATTTTATGGGATGAATTAGTGAGAGAGACTCATTTAAACATATTCTGGACAATTTTTATATTTATTATTTTTTTGGTTTTTGTTTTGAACCAAACTACATGCTGTGAAATTTTTATATTTAATAACTTTACTCATGTGAAAATAAAATTATATAGAAAGAAACATCACACTGACTTTACATACCTCTAAGGCACCAAATTTTAGAAGAAATTTGTGTTATAAATAAAGTTTTGTGTTATAAATAAAACATTAGAAAATGAAGAATTCAGAATCAGGCAGGTTTCCTTTCATTTACAAAAGTAACTTAACAATAACATAGGAACAGAAATTAACTGTTTCAGTACCATTTAAAAATATTTAGTTGAAAACACACCAATACAACTAAAATACAAATCCATTCAAGCAAGTAATTAGATAATGAAAAAAATAGGTTTAAATTATTTTGCGAGATTTCAGAAACCAATTAAATGCGTTGCTTAAACTAATTTTTGAAGATAGTAATGCAAAGCTTGATGCAAGTGTCAAAAGCTATTATTAAAAATAAATATTTTAAAAATGAATACAAAAATCTTGTTTTAAACCCTTAGATATTAACAAAGTCTAAACATTTGAGGTTATTGGATAAAATTAGAGATAAATGTTGGAGTAGTTATTCTGTTTGCAAGCATCCTTCAAAAAATCTAGTAACTGTTCAATAATTATCCATTCTGAGTAAAGACTGTTATTTATACTTGTGAAAATTGGACACATCCTGAATGCTCAATTGTTATGGGTTGGTTAGATAAAATGTGATATATTCATTTGATAAAGTATTATATAGCCATAAGAGTCATGCTTTAGAAGAATATATAATTTGTACATAGGCAAATGTAATGATAGAAAAAAATTGTACACAAAAATGTTTATTCAGTTTGATTCTATGTTTGATTAGACATCTTACTTATGTATGGATATCTTGATTTATACATGTGTATACCATACATTTTATGTGTCATTCAAAATAATTCTAAAAATGTATTTGTAGGGAAATCCTTTGGGTAGCATTAATTCCCATTATAAATAATGGATTCACTAACACTTTTATTAATGAAGTCCTCTGTTATGGTTTTGAATTTGAATGATATGTTATTGCACTTGCCTACAGTAGATAATGAATGGCAATCTTGCCACCACACTAACAAAATTAAGCATTACATTAATACCTGGGAATTTATGCTGCAATATCAGCATTCAGCCTTTGGTCAGTTCTGCAATAGCTATACATATAAATACAAACTGGATAGCGATTTTCACAATAAATTTGGAAATCAGTTTTTAACAAAACAAAGATGAGTTTTTATATAGAAGAGGTATTTTATGCAAAAAGATAATTGGCAGGCTATAAATGTACATGTCTCATTTAGCAGAAACTTACAATTATAGAGCTGGTAGTCCTTGTTGAATATGAACATGTAGAAAAAAAGATTTGAAAGATTCTCAGTTAAATATGAAAGATCAAATACGACATATATCACCACACCCTTCCAAACCCCCACATAAACAAAAGTTAAGACATTAAAACACACACACACACACACACACACACACACTCACAATTTGGAAAATTGAAATTCTAGTAAAGTTGTCAACAACAACTTGAAGTTGAATTTTCATATACTAGTGTTAAATAACTTATCATACTTGAGAAAGATGAATATTAGGTATCTGTAATTTTTTCCCACTGCAGAACCCAGGAAATGCCTAGGGATTAGAGACAGCAGGTATCACTGATGGTAGGGTATGGATCACTCTGGAAAACTGAAGGATTTGGTGAAAGTTTGATTGAGAAGCCCTTGCATATGCTGACAGAAGATGAGAGGTGTACTATCGAGAAGCTAAACCTGAGAAACACTGGATTTTGAAATACCAGCCAGAGCTAAGGATGAAAACACCAGAAGAAGAGAGAAATTAAGAAAAAGATAGCATCCTGAGCAGAGATATGCTAGCATGGCTATCAACAGACAGTTAAATAGCACCATACATTTGAGGAACAGCTCCAATATGAAAGACCCAAACCAGAAGAATTAAATATTGATAAGGAACATCAAGAAAACAGAGAGAATATAGGAAACACTATAAAATTATAAAACAAAAATAGGATGCTATAATGAATATCCTCAAAACAGTTTTGGGAAATTAAACTGTGGTAGCAGAAATGTTAAAAATCAATACAAAGAGTGAAAGATAAATTGGAGAAAAATCCCCCAGAATATAAAATAAGACAAAACGATAGAAAGTAGCCATTTTTTCATAAATGTGAGGCTGCAAAAAGTTTACTCTCTTGACTATTTTAAAGGGAAGTACAGAGAGGAGAAATACATATCTCTTAAGGGAATATGATGGTGCAATCGTGATAGGTGTTATAATTAAAGGAGGGAGAGAAAAGAGAACACTATTGAATCCATGGAGATCAGAAAGTTGTATAAGAAAGGAAATATAAGAATGATACACTACATGGTTTAAGCATGATTAAAATGTATATGATAATAATAATGTAAAGAGTGACTATAGAATAAAATATGATTGTAATATAGCCATATTGGTAACATGGTATACGAAATCTGTATTGGACCAGAAAGTCTTCAAGCCATGTAAGAAATTCAAATTTTTCTCGTTCATATTCAAAAGTCAAAGATAATATATGAAACTGAATTATAATGAAATGGAGGTATTACATGATTTATATATACATGTGAGTATATATATATATGTGCATATATATATATATATACACGCACACACACACAGAGAAAGAAATATGCCAAGAAACAGCAAAAAGAGTTTAAAATAACTACACTTGGGAAATAGTAATGTGTATTGGGAAACACTGGATAGGTAATTGCTACTTTTATGAAACTTATAGAACTATTTGATTTTAACACTATAACTATATAAAACTTTAATAAAAATAAAAGTGAAATGTCAAAGCAACATTGAAAGAAAACACAAACTCAAATGTTAGCAGCAGTAATCTAAGTGGTGACATGAGTGTTTTTAATTTTCTTCATTATACTTCTCTGGATTGTTAAACGTTTCTTCTATGAATTCAGATTATTACTATTATAAGATAAAAAGACTGAAAAAGTCAGAGGAAACTCAATAATAGGGATTAAAATATCTTACTATTATGAGCAAATTATGACATTAAAGAAGAGGAATAATATCTAAAAATAATGTTATGATATTTAACATATTTTATGAAAATTAATATGCATATAAAGGAAAAGGCCTGTTCTTTATCAGATATTTTGATCAATCACAAACTTTGAAGATTGATTAGATGAAGTGAATCAATCAAGGGTTTGATGTCTTGTTAAAAAAGAAACTGTTCCATTATAATTTTTCTGTACGCTTTTTAAAAATGCTGAATATTAGTCTTACTTCATCAGTGTGAAGCATTTTCTTCTAAGTGGGAACAGATGGGTTTTATTACTAATTCACAAGATTTTTTCCCTAAATAACACAGACTGACGCTATAAATGGGATTTCCCAGGCTTATTTCATTTTTGGCCATATGTTTAAGAGAAATTATGCTTACTCATAAGAGAGAAGATGGAATGCTAAGCAAAAAATGGATTTATTTGACATCTGAAACTTATGGCAAAGGGTCTCTTACTATCATAAAGAAACATCTGTTCTCCGTGTTGTTCACTCAACTCCTTACTAGTTTACCATGTGAAATACTGCTGCTACAGCATTGCTTTTTCCCACACGCCAGTAAGTATAATCATTACTGTCAAACGATATCATTAAATAAGTTCCACCCAAGGTTTCCTAAGTGGATAAAGCAGTCTTGAGATTAAATAAGAGAAAATTTATGAGTTCTTAAATTAAATTGAATAAATCTTCTCTCTCTAAAATTAAAGTATCTCTCTAAAAGTATCTCCTCTCTAAAATCCCAGACTCTTGAAGTATGCTCAACATGTAGTAGATGCTCAATAAATGATTAATCTTATATTTAAGGAAATAATTAAAAATTGATTGATTCATCAGTAAAATAAAGTTTATTTAAATTATTCGTATTGTTATAAAGTACAGTGGTGGTTTCTAAATTTCTACCTTCATTAAGCGAAATGTTAATCATCTATTTTATCTCCTAAATTTCTAGTAAATGAACTTTGAATTATCCTGCTCTAATAATTTTTTAGGTTCTTATAATTGTCAGAGATATTAAACCCCAACACCTCAGTAACCCAAGTCATATTTTTTAAATGTTCATGGCATATTTATTTATTTTGTACAATTAAACTAATTCACTAGTGTTATATGCATTTCAAACCCAGCTAACTCAAGAATTTGATCCTTGTATAACTACTTCTGGCTCTTTTGATGACCCCTTTCCACCTCTGGCATTATATTTACTTTCCCTACACTATCTACAAAACAAAACAAGCACTTCTCTAGCATGGGGGGAGGTCTATACAATTCAGTCTTTGATAACAGTTGTAAAGGCCCTCTTAAAACTGCAAACTTCTCCACGTAGAAGTAAAATCAAGGCTTATTCCTCATGATAACGCTAAAGGATAAAAATCCTTGTACCTAGGGACTTCATAGACCAGAGCTGAAGGTAGAAATATTAAAAATATCAAAGACTGTAAATTTTTTAAATATATATTATCTTATGAATGTGTTATGTTACATTTTTAATTTTTTTCTTTTCACATAAACACAAAAATGAAGAGTCTGATGAACTCCCAAATACTCATTTGTCAGTTTCAAGTAATATCAACATATGGTCAATTTTGCTTTATCTATAAAGCCCTCAGTTCCCCTACCTTCTCTGTACCATTGGATTATTTGGAAGCAAATAAAAGACACTGAATCATTTTATCAGTAAATATTTCAACTTAAACCTCTGAAATACAAAGACTCTTTTGTTTTTCATAAGTGCTAAAATATCATGCTTAAAAAGGGCAAGAGCAAGACCTCTAAAGCCATGTTATTCATGTAGTTTCATTAGGGGGGAGAGAGAGAGAGAGAGAGAGAGAGAGAGAGAGAGAGAGAGAGAGAGATTGATTTTTAAACTCCATAGTCTGATGCCTGATTTTATGTCTGTTATGACTTTAGATGGGGAAGAAATACCTTCCAAGTCTTCGTTGTTTCTCCTTATAGTTTCTCTCACTCTGCATCATTAGTCTTGTGCACTGGCAATTCCTGTTTATGTTTCTTTACTAGCCCACTTTTCATTCATCTCCCACTAGCTAAGTAAATTATTTTGTCCTTTGAGCATGACTCTGTTGATTCAGTTATTTATGAATTTGTTTAAGGGACTGGTTGCCTTCTAGATTAATCTAGAAGGAAGAGAAACTCCTAGAGGGCAGGGACTGAATTTTATTTATGTGTATTACATCAGAGCCCAGAGAAGTGCCAGACTTATTAAAAGTACTTCACATTTCTTAACTAAAATATTAGGGATAATATAACTTACTTTCTTTACTAGTTTAATTCCCAAAGGGTATAGGACAAATTTAAGTGGTTTAAATGGCACATAGGGGATTCAATAAATGTCATATTATAATAATTCTGGGAAGATGAGTCATCTATGTTAGACCGCAAATAGAAAATTAATCATGCTTTTTGTTTTGCCCACTTCTCAGTGATTTTAGATTTGTGCTCATCACTATCACAAAAAGCCCAGTCCTACCATCAGAAAATGGAAATCTGCCAGCAGATTCTGTAAAGTAAAAACACCTTGGCAGATTTTGTGACAATATATTATAACTCGAGATGTAGAAACTTGACATTTTTTTTGTTTTATTTTAAAGAGATGTACTAATTCTAACAAAACTGTGATTGCACATTATTTTGGCGCTATTTCAGGACACTTTCTTTACAATGTTCAGAAAATGATTGAGAAAATCACAATGTATATTCTTGTTAATAAGATTGATTATGTCAGGAAAACACTAAAGGGAGAGACATTATTTTTTGGCAAAGGCACTGTAAAATTTTCTTTAAAAAAATTATGTGTGTCATCACATCTACCAGATGTGATCTTATGCATGAAAATTCTTTTTACTCCTTTCTTACCCTTTACTTTTTCTAATTCTTGTTTTTTAAGAAACTATTGGTTTTACCCAGTGTTGTAATTTTGTGAATTACTTCCAATTTTTCTGATTGTGCTGGATGTGTGTGTGTGTGTGTGTGTGTGTATCTTCTTGAAGTACTTGTCTGATTCATTCCAAAGAAAAGCTTATTTGGTTCATTTTCAGGCAATCTTCAATATTTTTTAACAGTGATAGAAAACGTACGGAAAATAAAGAGAAAAGATTGAATAAGTTTTTGTTTTGTTTTGTTTGGAGAAATAGAAAGTTCAAAAAGTAAATGTGACCAGCAAAACCCAAAAGCATGTACCTTTGAGAGAAATGACAAACTAAATGCTCTTGTGACAGCTATTAATAAATTAGGATAAATTAAAAATAAAAATTGATAGTAACACAATCAGAAATAAGAAAACAAATTTTGGTAATATATCATAAAATGATCAGTTCAAGTTAAAACTGGGCATATTTTCCTTCACTCTTATATTTTAAGATCAAAAATCTTTTATAGAACTTGTCTACCTAGAAAATTATTTTATTATGTGGTACATAGGAGGACTGATAGGCACCCATGCCAATATGATACATGCATAGAATATTTTCACAGAAACATACACACATCCCGAAAAAAAGTTATGAATCTTGAAAAATAAAACATAAAATATTTTATTTAATTGTTTTACTTCACGATATGAGGAAACTATATTCCATGAAATAGGGAATTAGGCAGTTTGGTAGGAAACATAATTTTTATAGATAAAAAATCATTATAATTCCCTGTTAATGAGAAAGGGGAAGGAGAGGTCCAGAAACTCACTGATTTTCTTATCATTTTATATCATAAGACCAGGGTAAATCTTAGAAAAGTTTTATGCTACTGACCTACCTTTGTCCATTTATTAACTCAACAAATATTTATTAAGGGCTACTTCATTCTGAGTGTTGTGTCTTTCATGAGGGACATAAAATAAGACTTGATTCCTTAGTTCAGTGGGAATGAGAGTCATGGAAATAGGTGCATTAATCTAAGAGGACAAAGAAAGGAGGTAATTAATCATGCCTTGAAAATTCCACTTATTCCATATTATTATTTCATATAACATTTTAGATAATACATTGAATAATTCTTCCACCCAATATATATGGGTGAACTATAGGACAATATTGGAAATAAGGAAGAGAAGAAATAAGAGGAATAGGTAGATGATAGACATTAATTATAAGAATTACATATATAAAATGTTTGGATCCTGACTTAGACAAACCAATTATAAAAATACATATAATTTTTTTTCAAAATACCTGACTAGAAGCATTTGAAGCACACCTCATGCACTTAGAAGAACCAAAACAGTGTGTAAACAATCACACTTTGAATACCTTGACCAAAAAGGAACATAGGAATTCAACAGAAAAATGACAGAAAACTCCACAAGCTGGGAAGGAGAAGAAAAATAGGCAGCCTACATGCCTGGGACCAGCTGGGAACTTAGAGTGACTCCCCAATATAGGAGAGGGTGAGTCTTTCTGCAGTCCACTTTCACACTGGGAAATTGTGCAATCCAACTCACAGGAGAGCACCTTGACCCTCCCAAACCCTGAATCTAACTTAAGCAGCAGTTAGGAGACTGTGAGAAGAACCTGCTCTAGGGAGGGAATCCTGTCCTTCTTGAAGCCTAAGCAGCCATACCAAGATGCCATTCTCATTCCTAGCTCTTAACAAACTGTGTGCAGTCTTGAGAACAAGCATGCCTGTCCTAGGCATCAGGAAAACTCAGGCTGCTGCTTGCAGAACCACTGCACGAAAGGTGGGGCTGGGCTGGGCTGGGCTCCTACAACCAATACTGAGAAGTGAGCATGGAGTGGGTTGTAGCCATCAGACTAGAACCAAACATTGTCCCTAGGGACTTGAATAGGATGACAGTTGCCACAGAGGCTTGGTCTTGAGCTGAGCAAGGGCTCGTATGGCCCGGAGCTGAATTGTGGGCTAGGAATGAACTCCCAGGTCTGATGCAATAGCCATGTTAGGAATAACAGCCAGGATGGGATAGCAAGCTCCACAGGGACCGGAGTGTGAAAGCTACACAAGTCCACTACCTGCTGACCAAGACTACGGCCACTGGGACCAGTACCACCCTCCCCATCAGAGGGCCTCAGAGCAGAGAAGTTAGCCCTCACCTAAACATTCTGCCAGGGCCTGAAGGATTGCTTTGTCCCCCCATCAGTGCCATTTACCATTGGGGGCCTGAGCAGAAGCTTGCCTAGCCTGGCTCTGCCAAATTTCACCCACTCTCATAAGGCAGAGTATAAGATCCATGGTCCTGGGGGTTCCACAACCCAGTAAAACACCTGAGACCCTGGACTACTGCTTTTAGGAGACTGCAGTTGGCCATAAACACCCTACTGCTACCACCTCAGCTGTCTACTACCTAAAACTCCCAAATACTGGCCTGGAGGCCAGCCTGTACAGCCCACTGTACAACCACTGCCAACACAAGCACATAGTGCTTGGGACCCAGAAGAGCATTTCACTACCACTGCCTTCCTAGGAGTTCAAGAGCCCACTCACCCCGCCCCCTGCCCATACCCTGCTACTACAGCCAATACCTAAGAAAGACACCCAGAGGCACAAAAATTGGCCTGCCTGGAACTGCCAAAACAGGTGCCAGCCTACCCCACTCCAGAACCTAAGGACAGACATACTTAGCCCACTGTCAGTACCACTGAAACCTGAAGAAAATCCCCATATGACATTCCCATGCCCAGCACAACTTCACCACAGTCTCCTCCAATAACCACACCCTAACACACCAAGGAAGCAATAAGTACCACTGATCTGTTTAGAACCAAAGAAATCATACTAAGACTTCACTACTGCATGTACCCAGAAGCAAAGCCAAAGGGCCCTACTCAACCAACATCACAGTCACATCTTCAGGAAAAAGGCCCCCTGCAATGAAAGTAACTTCAAAAATAAGAAGTGACTATTATACCAGATGCATAGAAGTCAACATAAAGACACAGGAAACATATAAAGCAAGATAATATGATACTTCAAAAGAAATACAATAATACTCCAGCAGTAGATCCTAACCAAAAAAAAAAAAAAAAAAAAAAAAAAAACTCTCAAATTCCCAGATAAAGAGTTCAAAATATCTATTTTTAAAAAAAAGTTCAGTGAGATGCAAGAGAAATATGAAGATCAATACAAAGAACACAGAAAATAAATTCAGAATATAAATGAAAAATTTACCAAGGATACAGATATGTTAAAAAAAAAACACACAACAAATTCTGGAAGTGAAAAATTCATTGAAAGAAATACAAAATATATAGGAAAGCTTCAACAAGTCTACAATAAGCAAAAGAAAGAATTTCTTAACTTGAAGATATGTAAGTGATCCAATCAGACAAAAATAAAGAAAAAAGAATAAAAAAGAATGAACAGAGCCTTTGAGACATTTGAAACTACACTAAGTAAATTAATTTATGAATTAACAATTCATATGTTGTTGACAATTTAAAGAATTGTCTTCTTTAAGACAAGAATAAAGACACATTAAAAGGTTTAGAAAACCTATTTAATGAAATAATAGATGAAAATTTCTCAAGTCTAGCAAGAGACTTCGAAATCCAGATACAGGAAAATTCAGTGCAAAAAGGCAAATATCATACCAAAAGGACTTCACCAAGGGACTTCACATTATAATTAGACTGTCTAGAGTGAAAGTGAGAGAGTGAAATCTAAAATAAATAAGATAAAATGGTCTAGTCCCTTATAAAGAAAACCTCATCAGGCTAATAGTGGACTTCTTTGCAGAAGCCTTATAGGCCATAATAGAATGGGATGATATATTCAAAGTGCTGTAAGTTAAAAAATTGCAGTCAAGAATTCTATATACAGCAAGTTTAACCTTCATACATGAAGGAGGAATAGGCTTTCCCACATATGCAAATGCTGAGGGAATTCATCACCATTAGACTGGCCCTACAAGAATAGCTCAAGGGAATCCTAAATTTGGAAGTGAAAGGATGACATTTACCATCATGAAAACATGCTGGTAAAGCAATTACACAAAGGAGGAAGAGAAAGGAATCAAATGGCACCACTACAAAATTCAACCAAGTCGCAGTAAGAATCAGAGGGAAAAAGAAACAAAGAATGTATAAGGCAACTAGAAAACAATTAACAATATTACAGGAGCAAAATCCAATTTATCAACATTAATTTTGAACATAAATGGATTAAATGCTTTACTTTAAAGACATAGATTGGCTGGATGAATTAAAAAAAAATGATCCACCTATATACTCTTTAAAGGAAACTCACCTTACCTGTAAAGATACACACACAGAAACCAAAAGAGAACAGAAGTAGCTACATTATATCAGATGAAAAAGATCAACCCAAGTCTCCATCAGTGTAGGAATGGATAAAAAAAAAATGTAGCAAATTTACACAATAGAATACTATTCAGCCTTAAAAAAGAATGAAGTCATATATTTTTCAGCAACATATATTGAACTCGAGTCCATAACCTTAAGTCAAACTAGTCAGGCACAGGAAGTCAAATATTGCATCATCTTACTCATTCATAAGGGGGTGCTAAAAATGTGTACACATGAGTGTAGAGAGTGGAATGATAGACAATGGATACTCAGAAAAATGAGAGGGTGGGAGAGAAGTTGATGATGAGAAATTAGTTCATAGGTACAGTGTATGTTATTTGGTTGACAGATACCCTAAAAGCCCTGACTTGACCACTACACAAGCTGTACACGTAACAAAATTGCACATGTACTCCATACATTTACACAAATTTAAAAAAATGCATATATGGGATCACCATTAAGCTAGAAATTAAATGATATATGTTAAGAAACTATTTTAATTTACACATTATATTATTGTGATTATGTTAAAAACAAGAGAGTCTTTATCTGATACTGATATAATATGTCTGGAATTTGTTTCAAAGTAACCTAATGGTAGGATGCCTGTGTGTGTGTGTGTGTGTGTGTGTGTGTGTAAGAGAGAGAGAGACAGAGACAGAGTGGGAAAGAGGGGAAAGGTTGAATAAATGAAGGAAAATTGGCCAGATGTTAACGCTAGTTAAAACTAATCTATGGGCCCATTGGGTTAATGGAATCTCTCTCTTCACTTTTGTGTTAATTTGAAAATCTCCACAATATTAATAAAGCATTCTAGAAGTAGCATAACACATTCATAAATTATGATACATTTACAAGTTGTGCAACATTTAGTTTTTGACATTTAACTAACATTATTTTAAATGAAATATTTTTTATTATGGCTTCAAAAATTTGAGTTGGTTAACACTGAATAAAATAGCAATGATAATTTGGAATGAAAGGCTTAAACTAAATGTTTGGCTTCTGGCTACTGTGGAGCAAAAATATGACATTTTCACATTGATAAAATAAAAAAAATATTAACTGACAGTAAACATATTTAATGTTAAATTCATTATATCCAAAAGGAAGTTTATATGCTATTTGCTTACAATGTTTATTTGTTTTTACAATTCATAATGGAAATTGTTTTGTTAGGCATTCAAAAAAAAGTCAGTGTATTCTAAGGGCTCTATACACTGCAATGGAGTAAGAATTGAACAATCTTTAGAAATAAGTAAAGGTTATAAAAATGCAAAATATCCATAAACAATAATCATTTTTAATAATTTTACTTTCATATTCTGAATTTCCATAAGTTGACACAAGAATATTTTTTAAAGCCCACAAAAATATAGTTAGCATACCTTTAATTCACCAGATTTTTTCTTTTATATGCTGTTTAAAGTTTGAAAATAATAAATATTAAATCTTTGTGCATACCTATTAAAATAAGGTTGTATATTAACGTCATACTTTTTTTATGCAATGCAGTCTACTTTTATTTACTTAATTATTAATTCATTTATTTATTTATTTTCTGTCTAATGTGGAACCTTGACTCTTTGGGGTTCTTAGTGAGTTCTATATCAATCGTCAGTGAACTGGAACATGAGAGATAATGGGTCGTTTATACACTGTAAATCTATTAATACTTTCAGTGAGCTAGAAATGCAGTAGATAATAGGTTGTTTATGATTTGCAAATCTGTTCACTGAGCTGAAAATTTGTCAGATAATGGGCTGTTTATGAATTCTAAATCAATATTCAGTGAGCTGGAACTATGTTAGATAATGGGCCACGTATGAGTTGTAAATCTGCTTTCAGTGAACCAGAAACATGTTAGATAATGGGTGGTTTCTGAGGAGTAAATCTGTTTCAGTGAGCTAAAAACATGTTAGGCAATGGGTTGTTCCTAAACTACAAATCTGGTTTTTTTGAACTGAAATCCTATTTAATAAAGGACTCTTTATATATTATAAATCTGTTCTCAAGGAGCATGAAATGTGCTAGAATAATAGGTTTGTTTTGACTAGAAGATCTCACTTTCCTAAACTAGAAACATGTTGTATAATAGATTCTTTATGAATAGTAGATCTATGTTCATCAAGTTAGAGATATGGAATGATGCTATCCTGTTTACATAAGTGTTGTAACTTTAATCTATTTTCAGCATGTTCTCCACTGAATAATGGCTCTATTGGGTTATGGTTAATAGAGTGGAAAGCTAGTAAAAGTCAGCTTTCAGTGATGTAGTGCCAAACTAGTTTTTGAAGTGTATTAGTTT
Source organism: Cheirogaleus medius (assembly GCA_008086735.1). Lineage (NCBI taxonomy): Eukaryota > Metazoa > Chordata > Mammalia > Primates > Cheirogaleidae > Cheirogaleus > Cheirogaleus medius. The sequence continues at coordinate 8,019,758 of VBSM01003200.1, read as the reverse complement.
TGTTAATTTTTAACAGTTACCAAGTTCATTTCTCCAGGTACTCAAGAAATGCTGTAAAATATGGAAACCACTGATTCTGGCTTCAGTGGACTTACATTCAAACACAGATATATGCTACATAAGAAACAAGGAATATTCAATGTAGTAAATATAGAAAGAATGCCACCTATAAATGTAACATAGGCTGAGATACTTTTTTAAAATTTGAACTCATAGTGGGAAGACAACATGGACAAACATAAAACAATGAAATTTAATTTTTAAAAAAGTCCCAGAATGCACGATTAAAGCCAAAAATGAAACCAAAAAACTTTATGTTAGGGTTAAGAAAGTAGAGAGAAATGGTCACTGGATAAGGGAAAGATAAGATATAAAAGTTTAAAAAAAACAGCCAAGAAAAACAGATTTTCTGAGGTAACAAATTAAGTTCTAACATTTGAAAGTTCAACTTTCAAATATGCAAGTATTATCACTGATTTCATATTTGTTGATTATGCTTATTTTTATCAATGTGATACAAGCTCACTGCGTTTTTCAAAAAGTATGTATAGAAGTCTCTTACTAAAAATCTGCCATTCACTAATGTCCCACCCCTTTCCGCCAAAACAAACAAATTCCTGCTCTGCAAAGGCAAATTTTTTTCAACTTCTAAGGCAGCTTCTTCTGAAGTTAGTATTCATATTCATAGATAATATGCTAGTACCTAACTAGCTTTTATTAATTTTAGACAATATGTTAGGTTAAATACCCACAGTTTTCCTTACATCCAGTATTTTTACATGTCTATTTATTAATATATTGTTCATTGCAGAACCAAGTATTGTGCTTTGATTATGCTTCTTATAATTTTGTTTTCCCTGTAGTTAAAAACTATTTTTTACTTAATTTTTATATACCTTTTTAAAATTCATTATAAATGCTGCATCAGTTAAACATGGAATTATATTCCAGATGCTTATATATCATATAATCTATCAAAGCCATTTTTCTTCTGAAGAGCTCCCTTTCATAGCCCTCAAACTCCTGCTTTGATCTGAACCATGGCTTTCCTAATTCTGATTCACTACTTTCATACTGGGACAACATTGTGGTTGTTTATGTGTGTTTTATGAGGGCCCTTTTTATCCTGGAGACCATGCCTTTCTTTCTCTTGTTTTATGCCATTCCTTTACTAGCTGCATAGTCTCCAATTGCTTTCTAAGAAAGGTACATCAGAATTAAATATTTAATGACTGTGTATGTCTGAAAATGTCTTTGCATTGATTGAGTTTTACCTGCTCTCTTCCAAATTTGTTATTTTTAATCAGTTTCTCCTTGTCTTTTTGTTTTATACACTTTTACTTTTTTTAACTTTCATTTCCATTGCATTTAGAAAGGACAAGGATATAAATGTGTGTCGTTGTAAATTGTTTGTTAATATCACTACTCTTGTTTTCTCTTCCTCTGTTTTTGTTAATGCCTGGGTTTCTTTCTATGAAATCCATTACCTACCTCTTGTCCCTTCTCATTATCAGAGGCCAAAGTTAATGTAATCAATTCATAGATATAGTCTTATATAGAATATATTGAAATTATTTAGCAATCAGTATTAAGAAATTAAAAAGGTGAATAAATATGAATAATTCAGTTACCTTCTCAGGTTTGTATCTGAATATTTCTCACCTTAGTAATTCAGTTGTACAGTCACTGGGTGCAGAATCATATTAACAAAGGTGCTAGAAAATATAAAATGAAAAATAGGAAAATAGATTCCCCTATTTTTGTTACAAGGAAATTGCAATTAGAGTCCTGGAGGACTATAGAGAATAGAGTTAACATTACCAGGGTTTTAACACTCTGGATTCACGAAGACAAAGTTTGTTTAAAAAGTGTCCACACGATTAAATCCCATGAATGAGCAATGTAGATAATCCTGAACTACTTCTTGTCTGATAAAATTAGCCACTCTTATTAAAGTTTTAGTCTTGAAACTAGTTTAACCTATCTTTTTTGCTTCATATACATGTCATGTTTCATATGACATACCTTAAATATATCTTAGATTTAAACTGTCCCAAATTGTGACACACAAAAAAATTCAACATTCTAATTTGTATAATATTAAAAATATATAAGAAATAAACATTAGAACATTCACCTAATTGAAACAGTCTACATAAGTTATCTGGATATTTACCTTAATTCTCTCTTTTGTTATTTATTCCTCTATCTGGTGTTAAAAACTTGGAAGTAACTCTATCTTACAAGAATAAATTAATTATAAGAAAACTGTTATTTTAGTATAATTTAGAATAGAAAAAAAAACTAAAAGCAAGGGTATTTGTAATCAATAATGGTATTAATAAAATATGGTACATATACTATACATATCACTCAGCTATTAAAAGAATTAATGCCAGCTCACTTGACTATATTTATACAAGGTATTTCTTGAGTGAGAAAATTAGAGATGGTAAAATAAAGGACAAAATAATCCATAGTTTTTGTTTGCTTAAGTATATAAATATGGGCATTTATATAATATATAATTTGTTATAATTACATAAAGGAAAAAGATGTTAAAAATACATGCCTCGTGTTAACATGGGCTCTCTTGGGATGGAAGAGGGCAATAACCCAAGAGAACTAAAAATGAAAGAAACAGAAGGGAAGCAAATAAATTAGACCAACTCCAGATAGAATTAGATGAAAGTAAATTTTTAAAAAACGATAAAGAACAAAGAGCTAAGTTGAGGTATGTCAAAAGTTCTAGAATTTACCTATCGTGATATTTATAAAAACAGAATTTCAGCTGTGAAAAAGTGCCATTTTCATTGAAATGGATGCAATTTTTTGCACAAATAGAAAACAATTCAGTAAGAATGATTCTGGAAATTTCACAATATTCCCTATAGCAAACCATTTTTATCTTGGCAGTGGGCATCTGTTTTCAAGTAAAATTCATGAAACATTGCCTTAGGTCTAAAATATTAATTCTCAGAGGCAAATGCATTCCTGCTGAGAGAAATTTAAAAATTTTTACACATATAGTGAGAAAATTGCCAATGGTAATCATCTCAGTGAGGTGACTGCAAATGCTTTAGATTAAAAAAGTATTCATAACAGAAAAGCTAGAGGTTAGTAACTTTAAATAATGACTTACTAGATTAAATGTATATGATTTACAAATCAGTAATGGGCAGTGGTTAAGAATGTGCATTAACTTTATGAAAGTTATTTTAAGCAAAACACTGTTTCGTCTTCAGAACATGAGAGTATAGCATAATTTTAACCCAATGACATGCTATATACCAGAATATCTACAAGTTATCAACCAAAGGTTAATTTGTGTTTTTGGTATTTGACTCTCTATAATAGATTGAAACTCCAAAATATTGCTACTAAGATATTACAAAACAAAAGTTTTGGGTAAATTAAAGACTATTATAAGGAGACTAATTTGGAAATGTGGCGGTCATGGTCATTATCATCATCATGGAGTATTAACAGCATTTAGAAAATTACAACACTCTATGTATACTATGGAGTTCTACTCAGCCACGAAAAGCAATGGTGATATAGCACCTCTTGTATTATCTTGAATAGAACTGGAACTCATTCTGCTAAGTGAAGTATCACAAGAATGGAAAAACAAGCACTAACTACATGTACTCACCCTCGAGTTGGTATTAACTGACCAACACTGAAGTGCACATACAATAATAACATTCACTGGGTGTTGGGCACTGTTCTATAGTCAAAGAACACCCAGTTAGAAAATGTAATGAAAAATAATCCCTACCAAAACTATAAAAATTTTTCCCAACTCAATCTACAGATTCGGCCAATCCTAGACTAATGGAACTTAAAAAGTGAAATTTAGAATTCTTATGAAAAATAAAATAAATAAAATCTGCCAAGAAAGTTTTGAAGATGAGGAAGAATGACAGCATACTGTCCTAGCACATGTCAAAGTAGCCACTGACTTTGAAATAAAAATTGTGTGGCTTTGGCATTGATGAAGGCAACTCAACCAAGGGGATTTAGTACATGTAGAAGGTCACAGTTCAAAACAGTAGATAAAGAATGGATTGCTTTTTAAATGGAATTGAAACAACTATCTGTCCATCTGGAAATCTTGCAAAGTTTTCCTCATATCACACATTTTAAAATATTTTTGTATTGATTTAAGCTCCTAAATGGAAAAAAAATAAATTATAAAAGTACTGAAAAAAACAGGAAAATTACAACACTCTAGTAATTCATGCCAAGATCTAGACATATCTGATATAAAAAGAAGCATCACAATGCATGCCCCCTAAATAAACAGACTGTGGTTAACAAGAAAATTTTTTTGAAGTAAAAATCATTCAAAACTTTTGCTGTTTTGGCAAGTAAGATCTGCTGGTCTTGCCCATGATCCAAAATTAGTAAATTAAAGAGTCCTCAAATTCCTCAAAAATGAATACATGTATACCTGATAGATATTGAAGGTTCATTTCCAGACCACTGCAGTAAAGTGAATATTGTAATAAAGTGAGGCACACAAGTTTTTTGGTTTCCCAGTGCATATAAAAGTTATGTTTACATTCTGCCTTATTCTATTAAATGTGCAATAATATTATGTCTAAAAAATGCTTAAAAACAATGTTAATTTAAAAATTCTTTATTGTTAAAAATGTCAACAATCATCTCAGCCTTCAGCAATTCAAAAGATTTTGCTGGTGGAGAGTCTTGATGCAATGTGGATGGCTCCTGACTGATTAGGGTGCTGGTTGCTGAAGGTCGGGGTGGGTGTGGCAATTTCTTGCAATAAGACAATGATGAAGTTTTTCACATTGATTGACTCTTCCTTTCATGAAAAATTTCTCTGTATCATGCAATGCTGTTTGATAGCATTTAACAACTTCTTCCAAAATTGTAGTCAACTGTTTCCAACTCTGCTGCTGTTTTATCAACTAAATTTATGAAATATTCTAAATATTTTGTTGTCATCTGAACAATGTCCACAGAATCTTCACCAGGAGTAGATTCCATCTCAAGAAACCACTTTCTTTACTCATCTACAACAAGCAACCCCTCATTCATTTAGGTTTTATCCTGAGATTGCAGCAATTCCGTCACATCTTTAGGTTCTGTTTCTAATTCTAGTTCTCTTGCTCTTTCCACCACAACTGCAGTTACTTCCTCCACTGAAGCATTGAACCCCTCAAAGTCATCCATAATGGTTGGAATATGCTTCTTTCAAACTCCTGTTACTGTAAATATTTTGACCTCATACCATTAATCACAAATGTTCCTAATGGATCTAAAATGGTGCATCTTTTCTAGAGGGTTTCCAATTTACTTTGCCCAAATCCATCAGAGGAATCACTATCTGTGGCAGCTATATTCTTACAAAATGTATTTCTTAAATAACAAGACTTGAAAATTAAAATTACTCCTTGATCCATGGGTTGCAGAATGGATGTTGTTATCAGGCATTGAAACAACATTAATCTCCTTATGCTTTTCCATCAGAGCTCTTGGGTGACCAGGTGCATTGTCAATGAACAGTAATATTTTGAAAAAAATATTTTTTTGAGCAGTAGGTTTCAACAGTGAGCTTAAAATATTCAGTAAATCATGCTATAAAAAGATGTCCTCTCATTCAGGCTGTGTTCTTTCATTTATAAAGCACAGGCAGAGTAGATTTAGTATAATTGTTAAGGGCTTTAGGATTCTCAAGTGGTAAATGAGCACTATCAACTTAAAATCACCAACTGCATTAGCCTCTAACAAGAGTCTCAGCCTGTCCTTTGAAACTTCGAAGGCAGGCATTGACTTCTCCTCTCTAGCTATGAAAGTCTGGATGATGTCTTCTTCAATAAGAGGTTGTTTTGTCTACATTGAAAGTCTGTTGTATGCTGTAGCCATCTTCATCAATTACCTTAGCTAGAACTTTCAATTACCTTCAATTACCTTCACTTTTCTTAGATGACTTTCTGCAGCTTCTGGATAACTTACTGCTTTACCTTGCATGTTTATATTATGGAGACAGCATCTTTCCTTAAACCTCAGGAACAAACCTCTACTACTTTCAGACTTTTCTTAAGCATCTTCCTCACTTACCTCAGCCTTTATAGAATTAAAGAGAGTTAGAGCCTTCCTCTGTCTTTGGTTAAGGGAATAATGTGGCTGGTTTGATCTTCTATCCAGACTATTAAAACTTTCTCCATATCAGCAAAAAGGCTATTTCACTTTCTTATCATTCATGTGTTCACTGGAGCAGCATTTTCAATTTTCTTCAAGAACTTTTCCTTTGCACTCACAACTTGGCTAACTGACACAAGGGAGCTGGATTAAAGCCTATCTCAGTTTTCAACATGCCTTCCTCACTAAGCTTAGTCATGTCTAGCTTTTTATTTAAAGTGAGAAATGTGTGACTCTACCTTTCACTTGAACACTTAGGGACCACTGTAGTGTTATTAATTGGACTAATTTCAATATTGTTTTGCCTCATGGACTAGGGAGGCTGGAGGAGAGGGAGAGAGATGATAGGGAATGGCTGGTCAGTAGAGCAGACACCCCAAATAATTTCCAATAGTAACATCAAAGCTCAGTGATGCACAGATCACCATAGCAGATATAATAATGAAAAAATTTGAAATACTGTAAGAATTACCAACATGTGACACAGAGATATGAAGCGAGCACATTCTGTTGGAAAAGTAGACTTGATGGATACAGGGTTGCCACAAACTCTTAATGTGTAAAAAGCACAGTATCTGTGAAGCGCAATAAAGAAAAGCACAATAAAAATGAAGTATGAACGTACTATCTATGTGGGAGAGGAAAATAGTTCAAAATTGAAAATAAATGGTCATTCAGGGATTTGCCTCTTCAACTATTCTTTCTAAATCCACCCCCTAATAAAAAGGAAAATAAAATAAAATAAAGAAATCAAGGAAAAATAATGCCTTTAACAAAATAGCAGAGCATTTTTTACATATTTTACATATCATTCTGATGATACTTAATGCAAACTAATAAAACTATTTCTTTCATTTTAAACTCCCATTGAAATGAAAAAGATTTTATCATAATATAAACAGGCAATTTTGAGAAATAGACAAATGAATCTATAGTTTGTCCAGTTATATGCCATCGTATTCATCTCTATGCCTGAGCTGGAAATAAAGTACAAAATAAATTCAAAATTGTTAAATGCTTTGTGACTTATTTTCCTGATAATCCAATGTCACATCACTGTGTAGTGGCTTTAAACAAACAAAAAACACTATAAAAATGCTGATATCTAGAATGCTCTTTCTTTACAAAGATTAATCTCCCTTATATAGTAAAATGCAACAATGTATTGTTTCATTTTACTATAATTTCCATACAGTAAATGCAAACCTTAAAAATATTCACTTTTAGATTTAAACAATCAAATCAAGGCTATTTGATAGGAATCAATAATTTGTGACTTTACTACAGAGATTAGAGAGCTTTAGAATCAGAATCTAATTAATCATTTCAACTTCTATTGTAGTACATGAGAATAGCAGGGAAATCTGTTTACATATGTTATTCTAAGGGAAGGCCATGCTATGACATAATCTGACAATGTTGAATTGCAAATGTTTTTCTTGGACATTATTTTTATTCATAGAAAGTTGAAAAAAGTTGTCAAATATTTCCTTCTCCTTTGACACCTAAAATGGCATGAAAATGTGGTAACTGAAGATTCATTCATATTTAATCATTTCAGGAGGAACTCTATTTCAAAGAAAAATAGGTTTAGAATTCACATTGCAAAACGGATTCAAATTTATACCTGTTCCAGCATTTTTTCCAACTTAGACACTAAAGAAATAAGCAAATAACCATAATGTTTATAACTTGACAACATTCATATTCCACCAAGCCAATCTTCTGATAAGTAATTAAATACTTTCATAAATGTAAGTCTTAATTAGTTTTTCCTTTTTCCATAGACAACTTCAGTGGCCGCTTGTGCCCGTTTTCTTAACTACACATTGGAAATGTGCCAATTATTAAAGAGTCTCCTGAGAACTAAATGAAAATATATTTCAATTTCAAGGCCACAGATGACCCACCTGAGAAAACAGTCTTACATGTAGATTGGGTATACAGGATGGCAAATTCCCTGCTAAGCAAAGAAATTGTGTATAGCATGTAGACAACAGGATTTTAAAATGTATGCTGGATTTTCATGGGAAATTATGGAGAAGTTCTCCTTCTAAGAATAATTGTTTTTTTTGTTTGTTTTTAATTTTTCTGGATAATTTACCAGAAAGCATGAGTTTTCCTCTATCCTGCCTGCTGGTAATCTAAATTTCAAAAGTAGATTTTTACTTAAGTCTTGGATATTCCCACTTTATACTCTCTTTCTCAACCTTATTCATTCCAAATGACAACTTCAATGGGGTAAAAACCTTATAATATAATTCATTTATTACACACACACACACACACACACACATGTATGTGTAATTGTCTACAAGAATATTGAGACAGGGCAGGAGAAGTTTCAAATTTTGATGAGATTCCTATAAAGAAAGTCCTAATTATGGTAACTCATAACCACTACTGAAATTACTCTGTCTTATGTAGTTCAGTTATAACCAAAAATAAGAGATTCATACAAACATACAAGTAAGAATGTCACTTGGCATAGGACTGCTTTATTATAATTTTTGTTATTACTTAAATAAAAAGATGATAAGGATGATAGTTATATACCAATCTCATAGTCATAAATTGTAAAATTTACGTAAGCATCCTGATGTCAACAAACCAATATTTTCAAGGATTGCCTTTTAAAAGCTAACTCATAGTACAGTTTATTTCAAAACGTGGCTTTAAAACTAGGACTACCTGAAGAATTTTTCCTAAGGAGTTGAATTTTTCTGTCACTCTACAAGTAATCTTATAGGTATCCCAATGAACAAGTTGGTTTTCAGATACAGAAATGAAAAGGCAACAAAAGGTTTGAAAGTGTCTGTTTTGCCATCAGAGAATTAACCTGTGCCAAAATAATGCCTCAAATAAAACTAGCCCATATTCTCCTTAATGTATCAAATCTCCAACTCTTTTCCCTTGCATTAAGACAAAGCATTTCTTAAAAGTGCATTGCTCAAGTGCACAATGCAGAACATATTTAATATCACATTTTCATCTGAAATTTGGATTCTGAGGTAAATGATATGTTGCAAATGAGCAGTTACATAGAAAAAAGTTTCCAGACAGAACTATGCTGTTATCCTTGCTGTTACCACCATGCCTGAGACACAGCAGGCAAGCAATAAATATTAATTGAATAAATGTGTCAGAAAATGAAGTGTAGAGAATCCACTTAGTTAAAAACTAGAAAAGGTACATACATTTAGGTTTTTAGCTATAATTACCTTAGCCTTGACACCATCCTTCACACATACCCATAAGACATTATGCACCCTGAGACATCAGGGAATAGAGTCAAACTATTTAAGTTTTATCTACCCTGAAGGAATAAATTTTTACCTAAAGAGCAATTGTTAAATGAAGGGAGACCTGATTTGCTAAAGCTTCAAGCTAGAATGACTGTTAATAATGTTTACTCTCCTCCCTTATACCTTTCATAGTATTATTAGATTTATTTTTTAAATTCTGTTGTGTCTACAAATAATTTTTCTGCTCTGTAGACTATAGGATCTTTGTTTGCTCTACTGGAGACATTTGAAAACTCCATAACCTTTGTTTGAATACCTTTCAGAATCCATGTGTTCCCTTTTCCCTCTAATATATATATATAATTCCTTTTCCAGTTACACAGGTCATTTCACTTTCTTTAGCACACACAATTCAGCTCTAACCTTATGTCTTTGCCCAACTCTCAGAACTGAAAATGATTTCTCCATTCTCTCACAGTCTATGCTTTGTAGCTCCCTTAGGACATTAATTACACTCTGCTTTATTTTATAGTTATTTATGAATTTGTCTTATTCTCTTCTACTATATAATATTGAAAGTTCTTGAAGTTAGAAACTTTACTGTGCTCTTTTGAGGGTCTCCTTTTTCAGGAAGTACAGTGTTTTCCGAACAGTAGGAATTTGTAAAATTTTTAATGACCTAAACAATGCACGTAAAAACTGAAAGAATCAAAACAGACTTCTTGTGGCCTAGAATATTGAAATATTTAGACTCAAACATATGTGAATAGTTGTTACATGTTGTTTTGTTACTTGAAATCAATATTTTGAAATGGTATCTGAATTTAAAGAAAGAAAATCAAAATAAATTTAATAATGAAGACATTGCAGGTTTCTTTATACAACATGACTCACGCTGACTGTAATTAGATGATATTATGCTCCTTAGGGAGTCATAATCAATTCCAATTTTTTAAACATTTTATATCTGTAAACTATTTGGTCTTCTGAAAGTGCTTTTGTTCACATAGACAACCTTCTTCTCAAAATGTATTCCAAAAATTAAACAAAACATAAACATTCTTTATATATTCATCCAAATTGCTTGTAAACATATCTCAGAATTTTTAACATGTCCCTATACTTGTTATAAAATTTTTACCTGGCCACTTTTAGTTTCAGATATAAAGTTGAAGTGGTTTCTAAAAACTATGGAAAATGGAGAAGTTCACAAAGGAGTCTGTGAAATTGATCATCACCTATACAAGGAAAAATAGTAAAGGATTTTCCAGATATGATCTTTCTCACAAGAGAAAATTAGAAATCCAGAACTGAAAATTATATGTTAAAGATATTAATGTGAAACCAATGGGATAATTGAAGGAATGAGAAATGAGAATGGAAGAGTACATTACTATGAAGAGCTTTGAACACCAGGTAAGGAGATTTCTTTGGTTGAGGTTTTGGGGCTCAAGGCTTCTAAGCATCTATAACAGAAATGTTTTGGAGTACATCATTTAGAGAACAGAATTGAGTATCAGGATATCTACATTCAAGTGTTTGCTTTGTCATTCCCAAGCCATAAATATGGCTATGGGAATTTAATGTCCCAGAATTTGTTTCTTCATTAGTAAATATTAATACCCATTGTCTGTCTTTTATAGGGATCTGAGAAATTTTTAAATTAGATAGTAAGGTAATAATTTTATAAACCACAGTGTTATTTTATATCATGTTAATAATCACACAACTTTATTAGGTCTACAGCTCTGTAAGTCACACAGCTATATTAGGGTGGGTTAATAGAAAGTGGAGAGAAGACCATTTAGGAGGATATTGTAATAGTTTTGGAAATAAGTAATGAGAAATTAGAAGAGGTTTAAAATGGAAAAGAAAGAAATATCAGTAGAATATAAAATTAAATGGAGGGTGCAAAGAAAACTAACCATGTTCCAGGATTTCATTTTCATTTTACACCCTAACATTCAATAACTAACTATAAAGCACCTACTGCATGCTAGGTATGCTAGGGATAAAGGAATATATAATATTTATTTTACTGATAATTTTGTTTACAAAATAAATAATTTTTGTGAATATAGCTTGAGAATTCTTTTTATTCTTTATTGTTGGTTGTAGCATCATTAAATAAGTTTATCAAAAAGTGGTCAAAAGATTAAAACATTTTTGTGTTAAAAAATGTTTAGATGGCTTCAAATTGTCCATGTCTAATAAAATACATTACTCATAAGGACAGTTAATTCATAGCATTACTATAATTTTTGTGAATTGGACAATACTTAACAACCAGAAAATTAAAAGATTTGGCCTGTATTGAATCTTTTAGAGACTGTAAAATAACTTAATGTATGTAAATTAGTCTTAGAAATAAAGGATAAAATTTGCTTAACATTAATGGATTAGCTCTAGATTTGGGACTGGGCTCAAAACTTGAGAACCATTAACAGACTTTGGCAAAACCTTCTATGATATATGAATTTATACCCATTCCCTCTTAAAACTTCACTAAAATTACATTAAAAGGGTTTTTAAAGTAAAAAGCCTCAAACACAAACAACAATGGAAAAGATATAGATGATAGAAGGTAGATAAAAAAAAGTGGTCAAGTATTTAGTGATTTATCATCCCCCATAACTCTAAGTTGTAGCAGACTTGCCATATAATTGTGCAGCTTAAGAATTAATCTTAGGAGAAGGAATATGTGCCCAGCCCAGAGCGGCATAAGAGTCATACATTCCGGCTTAGGTTTACCTAACAAACAGGGTTGCTGCTTGAAGGCATAACAAAGAGTTTGATCTTCTGCACGTAAGCAAATGTTGCCCAGCCCCACAGCCCTGGAGATCTGGAGGCCACTTGATAAACATCTTGCCCTTATGGGTACCGCCTGAGCTCATGGGATGGCTGTTTAGCCCATGACGGGTAAGTCCCTTCATGCGGGGGGGACAACCTAAGACAGGCACAGCCGCAGGGGGCCAGGCAAAAAGAATGGGAACAGAGTTCCCCTTTGTGGCTGCATTGCTTATCTGTGCTTATCTCAAACTCTGGCTTATGGCCGTAAGCTTAAGCAACCCATTAAGACCCCGAGTCATGGGACATCTGTGTCCTTAGGCTATGTGTTCCAGAATCTATGGCCATTGTTGCAATGCCTGGGTGGTCACGTATAAGGAAGTAACTTTGATTTTTTGACTATAAGAATAAAGTGACTGGGGCATTTGGTGCTGCAGTCTTGTACCATCTTTATGTGTGTCAGTGTCTTTCTTTGTCTGTCTCTTTGTGTTATATGTCCATCCCCCATCCTGCAAAGGGGCCACGTCACTAAGTGGTAAGATAGAGGTGAGGAAACTCAGTTCCTCAAATTTGATAAATTGATAGCAATGGATATCTGTAAAATAGAGGTAAAGTGGGTGCTAAAAGTGGAAGGATTCCTGATGGTCTATTTAGGAGGCAGTAAGATGTCCAGATCTTCAGTATACTTCATAAGGCTAGACCCTGCAGAGGCTCCTGTAAATAGAAGTTGGATATTTATTCCATGGTGGTAAAATAGAGGTTCTCTGAATTGAAGAACCAAAGTTACAGTTAAGGTAAGTAGTAGCATGCTTAAAATATGGGGATTACTTGAATGTTGACACTGAATATTGAAATACTCCTTTCTCTCTCTAATTGCCTCTAAACCAATGACAGCTGAAAGTATATTGTCCAGGCAGGGACTTGTTGGGGACCGTCCCTGGGTCAGAATGGCCAAGACCCAAAGTCGGCCGAATGGGAGCACATTGCTTGTTCCCAGAGTTAGCAGGACATGACTTGTTGATCAGTGTAAGAACTGTTCCTCTGGGCAAACAGCCAAGAGCCTGTGGTCTTGCAAACAAGTCCAGGTGCACAATAATAGCCCAGAGAATGTTTGCATGTAAACAAGAGCTGCCCAGTCCCACAGCAATGGAGGTCTGGAGGCCACGAGAAAAACATGTTGTTCCCATGAATGCTGCTCGGCCCCGTAAGATGGCTGGTTAGCCAGAGATGGGTAAGATTCCTCAGGGAGGAACAACCTAAGACAGGCACAGCCACCAGGGGGCCAGCAAAGAGGAACTGGGGGATAGAAACTACCCCCTCATGGCTGCCTTGTTCCCCGTGCATATATCGGTCTGTAATTTGGGCCTGGCGCTTTAAGCATTGCAAACTGCCAAGGACCTATGGTTTCGCACGCAACCCAAGGTTGTCTGTTATCCTGCAAACAGTATCAGACATTGAATGGCATCTCTTGTGCTATGTCTAGAGGAACAGGTGCTGTTGACCCGTAGGAAGTCACATACCAGAAAGTAGCTGGGAAAGTAGCTGCGGGACACTCGCCAACTTTAACAGTATAAAAATAAAATGACTGGTGGTTAAAGTGCTGCAGTCTTGTACCGTCTCTTGTGTCTGTGTGTTTCTTTCTGGGGCTGCAGTCTTGTACCATCTCTTATATCTGTGTGTTTCTTTCTGGGGCTGCAGTCTTGTACCTTCTCTTGCATCTGTGTGTTTCTTTCTGGAGCTGCAGTCTTGTCTTTCGTGTTTGTGTGTGTTTTTTGTCTGTGTCTTTCTGTGTTCATCCCCCATCCTGTAATTGGGCCACGTTCAGGGACTAGAATAGTTTAACCAGGACACTTATACTAGCCTAAGAAAGTAATCTAGAGAAGAGAGGGGCCAAGATGGCAGAGTAGAAGCAGGCTACACATACCACTCTCATGGAGAATATTGAAAGTGGCAAGTGAATATCCACCTTCAGTGAAGAAGAGGGAAGAGAGCTTACCTGCTCTGTGGTTTGGAGGTACACAGAGAAGTTGACCTCACACCTGGGGAAGGAACAGAGGAGAGAATTCCATGGCTCCACATTCCCTCCACAACCGTTGCTATCTAAGCTGCAAGAGAAATCCTCCAGTGCAAAACTCCACAGGATAGATATAGGGAGCTATCTGAGGACTGTGCAATGGCATTGCTCTGGAAAGAGGACACAGAGGTGACTCACTAGGTGAGTGGCTGGCACCATTTTAAAATCCTAGGTCCAGGGCACTGCCTCTACCCAGGGGTCGTATTCATTGCTGCTGCCACCCCATTGCCCTTGCCAGATGAAGGAGGGGGGAGTGGAGAGGTTGGGCACTCTTGTGAATCCCACAGGCAGGAGCTGCACACCCCCACTGCCACTGAGCAACCTGGACAGGCCAACAATCACTGCTGTCCATCAACGTGAGTGGGGTTGTTCTCAAGCTGGTTCTTGGCCAACAAACACTGTTGTCCATGGGTTGAAGTAGGGCAGCCCTCAAGCTGACACAACCATTGTAAGGCATAGGCAGGGCTACATTCAAGCCATATGGGCTGACAAACACCCCTGCCTGTGGATCAGAGTGGGGCAGCTCTCAAGTGGGCATGGACCATCAATTGTCTGCAGAAAATGTTCTAATGTGCAGTATACATGGAATAGCACCATAGACAGCCATCAGTGTTAAAATATCTAGAAGTTAAAGCTCACAACTCTTATAAGACAACAGTGCAAGAGGGAAAACAAAACAAGTTATAATCCAACATGATGAGCAAAGCAGTGCCCCACATATCAATACTAACACTGAATATGAATGGTCTTAACACCCCACTTAAAAGACAGGGACTGGCTGAATGGATGAAAAAAAATCATAAGCCAATTATATGGTGTCTCTATGAAACACATCTAACTCATATGGACTCACACAGACTCAAGGTAAAGGGATGGTAAAAAAAAAAATCCATGCAAATTCAAATGGAAACCAAAAGTAGGCAGTCATAGCCATTTTCATATCAGATCAAATAGATTTTATATCAACAATGTTTTTTTTATAAAAGACAAAGGTTTTCATTATATAATGGTAAAGAGAATAATTCAACAAGAAAACAAACCAATTCTAAATATATAGTTACCTAAGATAGGAACTCTCAAATATATAAAACAAATTCCACTAGACCTAAATGAAGAAATAAATAGTAGCATCATAATAGCCAGGTATTACAAAATCCCACTGACAGACTAGACACATCACTGAAGCACAAAATCAATAAACAAACACTGGACTTCAACAGGACTCTACAACAAATGGACCTAACAGACATTTGCACAACATCTTACCCAAAAACTACTGAATGTGCATTCTTTACCTCAGAAACAAGTTCCAAGACTGGTCACATCTTAGATCATAAAATAAGTCTCAGCAAATTAAAAAAAAAATCAGAATCATAACATGTATCTTCTCAGACCACAGTGGCATAAAACTAGTAATCAATTTAAAGAGAAACTCTCAAATCTACACGAAGTCATGAAAATTAAACAACTTGCTACTAAATGATCTTTGGGACAATGATGAAATTAAGATGGAAATCAAAAGATTCCTCAAACAGAACAACAAAGGGGAAACAAGCTTTCCAAATCTATGGGATACAAAAAATCAGTGCTAAGGGGAAATTTGATAGATTTAAATGCCTATATCAAAAATAAAGAAAAATCACAAATTAGCTACCTAATATCACATATCAATGAACTAGAAAAATAGAGCAAATCAAACCCAAATCCAGCAGAAGAAAGAAATGACAAAGCTCAGAGAACTAAATAAAATGGAAACCAAAAAATAATACAAAGGATCAATGAAACAAAAGGTTGGTTAATTGAAAAGATAAATGAAATTGATAGACTACTAGTTAGATTAACCAGCAATAGAAGAGAAAGGACCCAAATAAGCTCAATCAGAAATGAAAAAGGAAATATTACAAATGATACCACAAAAGTACAAAATATCATCTGTAAATACTATGAAAATCTGTATGCATACAAATTTGAAAATACAGAGGAAATGGATAAATTTCTGGAAACAGACAACCTCCTAAACTTGAATCAGGAAGAAATAGAAATTCTAGAGAGACCAAAAATGAACAGCAAGATTAAAGCAGTAATAAAAAATCTCCCCAAAACAAAAAAAGCCCTCAAAAGAGAGATTCACAGCTGAATTCTTTCAGACCTACAAAGAAGAAATGATATATATCATTCCATGACATCAAGGAGAGAATGCTCCTTAATTCATTCTATGAACCCAGTATTACCTTGATAATAAAGTCAGGAAAGGACACAACAAAAAAACTACAGACTTATATCCTTTATGAAAATATATGGAAAAATTCTCAACAAGATACTATAATGCCAAATTCAAAAGTACATCAAAAAGATAATTCACCATGATCAAGTGGATTTCATCCAGGGATACAAGGATGGTTCAATATATGCAAATCAATAAATGTGATTCATCACATAAACAGAAGCAAAACCAAAGACCATATAACCATCTCAATAAATGCAAAGAAAAAAGCATTTGATGAAATCCATCTCCCTTTCATGATAAAAACGCTTAACAAACTAGGCCTAGCAGGGACATACCTCAACATCATAAAAGCCATATATGACAAACCCACAGCCAATATCATACTGAATGGAAAAAAAAGTTGAAAGAATTCCCCTTAAGAACTGGAACAAGACAAGGGTGCCCACTGTTACCATTTCTATTCAATCTAGTATTGGAAGTCCTAGCTAGAGCAACCAAGCAACAGAAAGAAATAAAGGACATCCAAATTTGGAAAGAGGAAGTAAAACTATCCCTGTTTGCTAATGATATGATCTTATATCTAGAAAACCCTAAAGACTCCACCAATAGACATCTAGAATTGATAAATAAATCCACAAGTTTCAGATTTAAAAAATCAATGTACAAAAATCAGTAGGATTTCTATATAATAATAAGAGTTAAACTTTGAGATGAATAAAGGACTCAATACCATTTAATAGCTACAAAGAAAATAAAATACCTAGGAACACACTTAACCAAGGAGGTGAAAGATCTCTAGAAGGAGAACTGAAAAACACTGATGAAATAAATTGTTGATGACACAAATGGAAAAACATTTCATGCTCATGGATTGGTATAATCATATTGTTAAGATGCCCATACTGCCCAAATGATTTACAGATTTAATGCAATTCCCATCAAAATATCAACATAATATTTCACAAATCTAGAACAAATAATCCTAAACTTCATTTAGAACCAAAAAAGAGCCCAAATAGCTAATGTTATCTTAGGCAAAAAGATCAAGTCTGAAGGCATCACAGTACCTGACATCAAATTATACCACAAGGCTATAGTAACAAACACAGCATAGGATTAGTATAAAATTAGAGATATAGATCAAGGAAACAGAATAGAGAACCAAGAAATAAAATCATATAGCTAAGACCAACAGTTCTTCGACAAAGCCAACATAAACATGCACTGGGGAAAGGAAGCCCTATTCATTCAATGGTGTGGGGATAATTGAATAGTCACATGCAGAGGAATAAAACAGGACTCCTATCTCTCATAATATACAAAAATTTATTCAAGGTGGATTAAAGACTTAAATGTAAGGCATTAAACCATAAAAAATTCTTATGACTAAGACCTCAAAGGCAAATACAGCAACAAAAATAATAAATGATACAATTAATTTCTAAAGCTTCTACACAGCAAAGGAAATAATCAACAAAGTAAATAGCTTAAAAATGGAAGAAAATATTTACAAACTATAAATCCAAAAAACTCCAGAACAAAAAACTCAAAGCAGCAAGAAAAAAAACCAAACAACCCCATTAAAAAATAAAGTGGGAAAAAGATATGAATAGAAGTTTTTCAAAAAAAGATTTACAAATGGCCAATAATCATGTGAAAAAAAAAATGCTAAACATCACTAATCATCAGGACAATGCAAATTAAAATCACAATGAGATACCACCTCACTCCTGTCAGATGTCCATTATTTAAAAGAGAAAAAAACAATAGATGCTGGTGTGGATGCAGAGAGAAAGGAACACCTATAGACTGTTGGTGGGACTGCAAATTAGTACAACCTCTATAGAAAACAGTATGAAGATTCCTCAAAGAAATAAATGTAGACTTCCCATTCAACCCAGCAATCTCACTACTGGCTATCCACCCAAAGGAAAAGAAGTCATTCTATATAAATGACACCTGCACCCAAATGTTTATCACAGCGCAATTCACAACTGCAAAGATGTGGAATCATCCTAAGTGTCCATCAATTCACAAGTGGATAAAGAAAATGTGGGTATACACACACACACACACACACACACACACCATGGAGTACTACTCAACTATAAAAGGGAATAAAATAATGTCTTTGAGGTAACTTTGGTGGAATTGGATGGAGACCATTATCCTAAATGAAGTACCTTGAGAATGGAAAAACAAACACCACATGTATTCACCAATAATTGAGAACCAAACAATGAACGCACACTGGCACTAAGAAATATAAAGGACGTTGGAAATCAAGAAGCAGATAGGGTGGGTGAAGAATGAGGGATAAAAACTTACCTATTGGGGACAATGAACCCTGGTGACTGGCACACTAAAAGCCCCTATTTAAGTATTATATAAGGTATTCATGTAACAAAAACATTTGCACTCCTTTATATTTTCAAATGAAAAATAAAGAAAATAATCTAGATCCTGTGACATTGAGAGTTCCCTGAAGATGAAATGGCTCAACCAGATCATTCAAATGTGACAAACATCCTCTCACTCCCTGCCTGCCATATGTAAAGAGCTTCCAATCAACAAAGTCTCAGGCACATGAAGAAAACCTTCAACAGAAAATAAAGAATCTAATGCAAATAAGAAAGATAAAAAGCAATTTAGGACAAACAATCTGTATATGAATATAAAATGTTCAAAAAAATAGTTGTTTATATTCTGAGAGAATTATCACATCCATGAAATTAAAAGGAGAACACTAAAAAAACAAAAAAGTAGTCCTTGAAAATTAGAAAAACATCATAACACAAATGAAATACTCAGAAGAAGAGCTGGGAAATCAAGTTAAAGAAAAAAATAAATGAAGTGAAAAAAATGAAAGGGCCAAACATGGAAGAGAATAAGTCCACAACACGGCTTACAAAATTTCAGAACATAGGTAACAAAGATTCATCAAAATTTTAGTGGAGTGAAGGGAAGAGTTTTCATAAAAGTTTCAAAAATCTTCTAAACAGCATAACTTTAAGCTAGAAGACCCTGGAATTCTAAGAGGAAACAAATTGCAAAGTAGAATTCTATAACTAGTCAAACTATCAAGTAAAATATCAAGGATTGAATAGACATATTTTTATATGTAAAATTCAAAAGTTGTAATTTTTACACATCCTTTCTTACAAAACATTATAAAAACTAGGGCATAATCTTTGAAAAAAATAAGACATGATATACAGAAAATAAAAGAGCAATGCAATATAAAGCAAGGCAGAAAGAATCCCTAGGATAATGGTGAAAGGTTACTCTAAGTACTTTTATGCAGAATATGTGTCTTTCCAAAATTATGACATAATGAGAGGAAATGCAGATTGAAAATAAGGTAGAAAATCAATAAAAAGCACTTGAAGTCAATACATAATGCCTAAGGCTGAAGATTCAGGAATTGGAAATATAGCCATATCATTTAGATATGAAAATAAAGAAATCATTAAGATAGTTTAAAAGAGGTAACTAGGGTAAAGGAATATAGGGCAGGCCTGCTCTTTGTTTAATAAAAGTATTTTAGAATTATAAAACTTCTTAAACTATGTACAGATTGGTAGAACAGTTTCCTATTGCAATTATAATCAATTACCACTCATTTGGTGGTTTAAAAAAACACAGATTTATTATCTTACAGCTATAAAGTTCAGAAGTCCAATATCTGTGTCACTGGGCCAAAAGTAAGGTATAAGCAGGCCTGCATTTCTTTTGGAGGCTCTAGGAAGAATCTGTTTTCTTGCCTTTTCCAGCTTCTAGGGAACATGTACACTCCTTAGTCTCTTTCTCCATCTTCCAAGTGCACCACTCTGACATCTGTTTCCATTCTTACATCTTTTCTCTCTAACGCTAATTCTTCTCCCTCTGTCTTACAAGGACTCTTGTGATTACATTGGGCCCACCCAGACAATCCAGTATAAACTTCCCATCTTAAAAACCTTAACTTAATCACAGCAGCAAAGTCCTTTTATCATATAAGGTAACCAATTCACAAATTCTAGGGATAGGATATAGATGTCTTTGGGGAGCTAATATTTAACCTAACAAAATTGTCTCTAACTCTCAAAGATTTATATCAATTCTACATGCAAAATAAATTTATTCCTTACCAAGGTCCCCAAAAGTCTCAACCCATTTACAGCATCAACTCAAGTCCCAAATCTTTTCTAAATCTCATTAACTCAAAAATCTGTAATTTCATCATCTAAATAATGTAAATCAACTATGTTTAAAATTCTGGACATGATCTATTCTGGTCCAAAATTCCTTTCCATCTGTTGACCTGTGAAACTAGAAAATAAGTTATCTGTTCCCAGAATACAATGTGGTACAAGCATGAGATGCTAGTTATAGATACTCCTGTTCAAAAAGTGAGAAAATGTAATGATAAAATGAGTCACCAGTTTGAAGCAATTTTGAAATCTAGCAGAGTAAACTCCATCCATTTTTAAGGCTTGAGAAAAATTCTCTGTGGCTCAAAATTCTACCTTCTATACCTTCAACTCTGCCCTCTGAGCCATTCTTCCCTTTTCATATGCTTGCAGATAAATAGTATTACCAACCCATTTCCTGCCTATAGAATTTGGGGAGTCTCACAGCTTTCTTGCATTGCCTCCTCTCTCTTTCCCTCACAGTTCAAGCTGGCAAAGTTTCTATTGTTATAATATTGTCAAAAATCTGGTGGGTCTTCTTGTATGTCATGGGCATCTGCTCTACTAAACAAAAGGCTCCTCCACAGGTATTTTCAAGATAATTCCATCCCTATTTTTAGCTTCTGCTGAAATGATAGAAAGGATTCATCAGTTGTGTGACCGATCTCTTCAAAGAGCCCTCTATGTGACTGAATAGTTTTAGTTTTTCTTTCTTCTAAGGAACTAAGAAAAGGTTCTCCAACCATACCTCTCCCTCCAGAATATACTTTCCAGACAGTGAAACTTCAAATTTTAGAATCATTTGCAATATAGATAGCCTCCTGCAAATTGCTCAAAACAACAAGTCCTAGTTCATTTTTGCTTAACAGTTCTTCCTTCGTTTTATCTCATTGCTTTTGCCTTTTACTGTAAGCAAGAAGAAGGAACCCAGAACACATCCTTCAACACTTTGCTTGGAAATGTCTGAAGTTAAATATCAAAGTTCATTGCTTACAAATTCTGCTTTCCATATAATTGTAAAAAACAATTTAGCTATGTTTTCTATCAACATATTATAAGAATCTCCTTTCTTTCAGTTTCCAATAATATGTTCTTCATTTCTTTCTGAGCATTAATCTGAAGCATATTTAATGTCCATATTTCTACCAACAGTTTATTTATGATGATTTAAGTATTCTCTGTGATAATACAGGTTTTTCTCTACCAGGCTCTTCACTTCTTTCTGAGTCCTCATTAGCAGCGTCCTTAGCATCTATATATCTACTCACAGTTTATTCAAGGCAATCCAGGCTTTTGTAATCATTGTCCTAAAAATTCTTCCAGCCTCTACCCATTACCCAATTTGAAAGCCGTGTTTTCATTTTTAGATATTAGTTACAGCAGCACCTCACTTTCAGGCAGCAAAATCTGCATTCGCTTCCTAATGCTGCTGTAACTGATTATTTAGTGGCTTTAAAAAGAACTAATTTATTATCTCACAATTCTAGAGGTCAGTCTCATAGTTAAGATGTCATTAGAGCTACTGCTTTCTAGAGATACTAGGAGAGAATCTACTCTTCATATCTTCCAGCTCCTAGAGGCTGATGCCATTACTTGGTTTGTGGCCACTTCATTCCAATCTCTGCTTTTGTCATCACATCACCTTCTCTCTCTGTCTTTTGGCCCTCATTATTACTTACTCCTTCTTATAAGGAACTTGTGATATCATTGAGCCCACAGATAGGCCAGGATAATTTCCCCCTTATGAAAAGTCACATAATTGTGGACTTAATCACATCTACAAAATACCTTCACAGCAATTTTTATTTTAGTGTTTGATAGAATAAGTAGGGACTGTAGCCTAGTTAAGTTTACATATAAAACTTATCATCACACTTGGACAAAGTTAATAATAGCAGAGTGATGGTAAGTTAAATAAAATTATACTAATTGTTAACACAGTCATGATGGGTACCAGAGAGAAGATTCATTTGGCTTATGGCTCATGTTTTCAATGCTAACTTTTTTTTGCTAGTATTATTATATATGAGTTGCATTATTTCTGACTTTCCAAATGGGGAGTGCTGAAAAAACAATGAATCACATTCCCATAATACTTAGCATATAGTGAATGTACAATAAATATTTGTGGAACAAATGAAATAAAGGAAGAGAAAAAGAAAGAATAAATAATGAGCATCATCTATTAATATTAATTTATTCATATCTAAAGTCAAAAGAGTAACAACTCATGTTAATAAAGAATATTTTCATATCAATGAAATAAAATACTCCAATATTTTCTATGAAGAATAAATAAATATTATTTCTATGGATTTCTAAACCTGAAGTAAAGAACTTCTGCTAAAGAGATGAGTGGAAGAAAAAAATACTGTTACTTATGAAATGATAGAGCTCTTAATATTTTCTTTAAAATGAGACTAAGTAGACTCTGTTTTTGGTAGGTGCTGAATGAATAACAAATTGAATTAAATAAGTCACAATAAAAATGATAACATTACAGACTGTAGGGAGGTTATAATTTCAGATTGCAATAATATCTTGGGCAAAACTTTAGACTAGTTTGCAACTAGCTTATTATGTCTCTTTAGTCACAGATGAAAACACATTGTTTAGGTGAAGCTTACATTTTGTTGGGATGATTCAAACCTAGACACTATATTTATTTCTGTTTTACAACCAAACCAATTACTTTTGCATGGAGCTTAATACTAAGGGGAAAAAAAGAGCATTTCCTGTGTACTCACCAAATAAGGTAAACAATGGTGTAGATTACATTCATATACTATGCCTAAGATATTCTGTGCACTAGGTAAACAAGAATGGCATGTGTGGATATAAGCCACATTCTTAAGTGTCTTCTATTTTAAGAAGCCGGCACTCATAGTCCGGACGATAGTTTGTGCTGAGCATTGACGACGAATCCGTTTTGCTCTTGTGTGATGAGGAAAGCTTTAAAGCACTGAAAGCTTGTTTTACTTTACAGGCAGCTTTAGGAAAATAACTATAATAACTCCTACTAAGGACTTGTTAAAAGGTCACGGATTCGTAGTAACTTATTAGCTGAATGTACACACTGCAACTGCAGAGATAAAAGCTGTAAAAGTAAAAGCTTTTGGCTATCGGCTAAAGTCGACGCTCGGCTGTGCGCCTTCATATCACGGCTGTCAGCTAAAGTCGCTGTGTGCGTTCATCTGTGGCTGCCGACTATAGTCGACGCTGGTACCGAAGTGATTAAGTAAATAAATGCTTGTTGTGTTCATATTATTCTCAGAAAATATTAATAACTATAAAACAATCATCTGTTTCACCCGCATGGTTACTGGTTAGAGTTCATTATAGTGCAACAAAACTGGCATTTCAGACCATCTACTCTATGAAGCCTCTTTCATCATCCTGGCTGGAAGAGACTTCATTTTACTATGACTGCCTGAAAAATTCTGTTTTAATCACATCACACTGTGTCATAATAACTGAAAGTTATTTTTGCTGATAAGATTTTCCCTACTACTTTGTAAATTCCATGAGGGCAAGAATATTGACTTTCAGAGAACATATGATTTTTTCCTTTGATGAATATTTTTTGATTGGTTATTAAGTCCCAGGAACTCTGTAGCCAGGGTCAGACTGCCCTGACTGTTGTTTGCAACAACAATCCACACAGTGTCCTAAGGATCTGCAATGAGCAAGGCTGGAGAGATATTGATGAGCAAGGCACTGTGTCTGTTATCATATAGCAGAGAAGCTATTTGGGGATAAGACAATAAAAACAAAATAACAATATTACAATAAGGTGAGCTGAAAATTGTATTTGGAAACTGGAAGATGCACTTATCTCTGGCTTCAGATGACTATGTGTGTGCACATGGAAATGCCTTATGGGTGTGAGGAAAAGCTAAACCGAAACTGGAAGTGTGGAGTGTGAACACAAGTTAACCACTTGAAATAAAGGCAGGGAAACAGCACATTCAATGGCTAACCATAGACAAGAGAGAGAATGGCCCATCCAATACACTGCAATTTTTTAGTAGAGACATTTAATAAATCTAAATTAGAATCATTTACTTCAGATACACATTTAAGAAAATAGGAGACTGATCCTCCCTTATTTCTGAATCTGTGTAGTTGATATACATAAAATATGTGGAAAGAAATCCCTGCATTAGAGTGCATTTAGAAAACTTATGCATTGCTTTACACTTCCTATAGTATATATAAACCATTTGTCATTAATACCTCTTCAGAATTACAGACTGTGTTACATGTGCTACATACAAATATCAATCTAAAGTTTTACTACTTTTCAATTTTCTTCCCTGTATTCTGAATATACATTTTAATAATAAAAATGGAGGTAAATCAGAGAGTGAGGAAAATTTATGGAATTTACAAAATAAGTTGTAAATAAATGTTTAATGCCATATAAGAGGTATTTAATCAATTAATGAATTTGGCTTCAGTAAGAACAAATACATAACTCATATCATCCTGGTAAAAAAACAACTTGGGAAATTATGTTTCTATTTTTATTAATTCTAAAACTAATGTTCATATTTTCATTGAACACTGTTCTCTATTTAACACTGGCAGAGAAGGAAGGTTATTATAGATGTCTTTTGAATGGTGACTAAAGTAATCTCATTTCCTCTTATTATCTACCAGACTAATAGGTACAACCAAAAGGCACTTTCCTAGATACTAGCTATTCCAGAGTGAAGCAGCACTCTTGTCATCCTAAGAATGCAGGATGACCTGCCTTGCCAATTCATCTCACAATGCCTAGCCCATTCAAATTCCAGAGTTTTGTGAATATAGCAAAAGCAGAGAATTTTATACTGTATAAAGGTTTTGCCATTTTCAGATGTTCATGGATTAATGATAAATTCTGTTCTTAGCTATGACTCTACACATATGCATATGTGTCTATTAATATGCTGCACATTCAAAAGGGATGAGCAAAAGGAACTTATTAAAATGTGCTTTATTAAATGATGTAGGTTTTCTTATGTATCTGATGCATACTTATCTACTAACATCCTTTTTTATTTCTTTTAGGTTTTGATTATTATTGTTTCCATATTGGTACTCAACCAAAGGTAAGTTATCAGCATTCCCAAGATATGAGAGTTAGGAGACAGAGAAGTGTTCAGATCTTTGAAAAATCAAATGCCTCTAATGATAAGAATTCATTATGTCATCCTGAATCTATCACTTTCTAGTGTCTTTCAACTCTTCCCCACTTAGTTTTGCTTAGAGTCCCTTCTGTCATGTAACTCCATAAAATTTGCTACAATGTCCAGAACACATATCAGTGAAGTGTATATGCTGAATAAATACTGTGAGATGAATGAAGCACTCTGGATCCCTAAGTCCTCCTCACCACAGACACTCTTCTCTTTAGGAATCTTCTACTTTCATCATACACAGTATTTGAAAATTTGAAGAGAGAAAGTATATCAGTTCCTCAAAATCTTTGTAGGAATATGTATATTGATCATTTTGCATGTTGGCCAGATTCTACTAATTTAAAATGATGAATAACTTTAAGAAAAATGGGCCAATTAAAGGAAAATAAAGGCAAAGATTCAAAATCATTTATGTCAATTGAGTACTTACTAAATCCTATGCCCTGTTCTAACCAACATATGTAAACTCATTGAATCTGCTCAGCCTTCTGAGATTGCTATTAATATCATCACTAACATTATCCTTATTTATAAAAGAGACAACTGAGACAAGGAGAGGTTGGATAAGTTGTCCAATGACATATTAATAGCTTGGAAATGGTGAACAGGAGGGGAGAGGCTAGGTTGAATCTAGAAAGAGATCTTGGCTCTAGAATCTATACTTATTTTATTTATTTATTTCATTTTTATAAATTTCAGAATATTATGGGGGTCCAAATGTTTTGGTTACATAGATTGCTTTTGTACTGCTTGAATTAAAGTTATAAGTGTGCCCATAACCCAGATACTGTATATTGTACCCGTTAGGTATGATTTCACCCATCCCCTTCTCTCCCCTCCCGCCTGCTTGATTTCCATTGAGTTTTACTTCCATCAGTGCACAAGCGTGCTGATCAGTTAGTTCCAATTTAATAGTAAGTGCATGTGGTGTTAGTTGTTTACATTCTTGTGATACTTCACTTATGAGGATGGTCTCCAGTTCCATCCAATTGTTGCAAATGTATTAATTCATTTTTTATGGTCAAGTAGTACTCCACGGTATAAATATATCACATATTATTAATTCACTTATGAATTGATGGACACTTGGGTTGATCCCGCATCTTCACAATGGTGAATTGTGCTGCAATAAACATTCAAGTGCAAGTGTCTTTTTGGTAAAATGACTTTTTCTCCATTTAGATAAAACCCAGTACTGGGATTGCTGGATCAAATGGTAGGTTGACTTTTAGTTCTTTGAGGAATCTCCATATTATTTTCCATAGAGGTGGCACTAGTTTGCAGTTCCACCAACATTGTATCAGTGTGCCTTTCTCTTTGCATCTATTCCAGCATCTATTTTTTTTTTTTTGGACTTTTTAATAAAACATATTCTCATTGGAGTTAAGTGATATCTAATTGCAGTTTTTTTTTTTTTTAAGAACCCAAAACATTTTATTTTTAAATTTTAATTTCTATGTTTAATGTATTAC